>JAVYIG010010251.1:0-70831 GCA_035222895.1 Strongylocentrotus droebachiensis
CTTTCTATCTCTCCCGCCCCCCCCCCCCCCTCTCTCTCTCTCTCTCTCTCTCTCTCCCTCCCCCCTGTCTGTCTGTCTCTCTGTCTATGTCGTTTTCCATCTTCATCTTTCATAATGTTGTCTATTCCGCCATGTGTTTGTATGCCGACACAATCCCTTCCTTGAGATTAATTATTATAACATTAACTTGACGTTATTCGTCGGACATTATACTTTAGCAAAAATATATAATCAAACAAAAAAGAGACAAACTAAAGAAAACAAATCAGAGCTGGGGGGGGGGAAAACTATCTAACATAGATAAAGAGCAGTTATAAGCAAAGAATTGAGAACTAATTTGTGCAACCAACTATCATGAAAATCAAAAAGCTGTACTGAATAGTAAAACTCCGACACTTTATAGCACGATAAGTAAATAAAGCCGACAATCTTGAATTGAAACAATGGGATGGACTATATCGAGACTAGCTAATCTCCTCAATAATAGGCCGGCCTGGTACCCTCTATAGTCTATACGTACGCATGAGTGACCTGAGCTGAGATCGCTAGTTCGAGCGAGACTGTACTATATACTATATCATAAGCTTTTCAAAAATAGGCCAGTTACTATGAATAGGCGTCAATGACCATATAAGGCCAAGGCTCATGCATCGAACGGTGTACCCGCGCGTGCCGTGTACAAAGGTTTTAAATGAGATCACGATTCGACGTACTCCTAAATAAAAATAAAAATCTCTGTTGCATCAAAATAAAATTATACGTTCATTGTATGTTACTGACAGAAGTAATATACATCGGACATTATACTAAAGCACAAAAGGGTTATCTATAGAAGAAGGTGGACAACATTATAAGAGAAAGAATAACGATTTCTCTTTTATTTATACAAAAATTAACAGCTTAAATACCCTTACAAAAACAGAAGAAATCTTGAAGAGAGAGAGAGACAAGAAAAATGTGAAAAGGACCCAACAAATACAAAATAAATAAATGATAGGATTCTAGAGCGGAAGATGATAGGGGAAACGTAATAGTTTATTAGTATTGGCAAATTTTGACAATAATAGTTTGTAAGTAAATTGACAAAGTATATACAAACAAAAACGACACAAAATATTTGAAAGCATTTTAGAACTACCGGTATATAGAATGAATATACGAAAAGAGTTATGTCTGAGGCCTATCTAGATCTATGTTACGTAAGAGGAACAATGAACTTGGCCAAAGGTAGAGTTCGTTGTCATGGTTATAAACTCGAACAATAGAAGGGCGGATTATGAGGTACTAGGGTGCCTGCCGTCATGAGATTTCTTCAAGGCGAGCGCGGATTACGCTGCTCCCAATGAAGTACCAGCAGTATCAGAATTTCATGTGAAAGAAAAATGGACATATGCTTATATAAAAAAAAAAGATTATAATGAATAATATGAAAGTACAACAAACAGGAGCAATTGATAATGTTAGTTTATATTTTGCACGATTGGAGAAATAAAGTATCATAAATCGTAATCTTGAATCTTGTGCAAGAGCATTGATTTATCTTGATTTTTTTTGTGATGTGAGCAAAATAAACGCAAATTTCTAAACGAATGTCAGTCAATGATTTGTTACCTTCCTTCCATTACCCCCACCTAACAAACAAACAAAAAGCAGGAGACACATAAGTATACTTGGGGGAGGGAGGAAGACAAAAAATGTATAATGAGTGCAGTTTTCACATTTTAATGAGATTTATTGAATGGAAGAGTAAAATCAACCCAAATTTTTAAACGATTATAAACGAATTTTTATTAATTGCTTTCCTTTCATTATTCATCACCCTCCCCATCTAAATAATGATAATAATAATATGATGATGATGATTATAATGATAATAATAAGCCGGAGAAACACTATCGTACGGGGGGAGGGGGGGGGGGGGGGGGGGCACGGGGCAGAATGCGGATAGGGAGGCAGACTGCACCCATAATGGGTGGCCAGTGAAGAAACAAAAGAGAGAGTGGGGAGAAAAGAAAAAGAGAAGAGAAGAGAGGGAGGAAAAGAGATGAACAGGAGCAAGAGAAAATATTTTCTTTGGAGAGGGCTTTATACCAAGTTCAAAGAAAAATATTATATTCAAAACCTTCCGTAAAATGTGTTTTTGGCCTCTATGAGTTAAATGACAATGGAATAGCATAGTCTCTAAACAAGAATTGATGAATCAACACATTGGCGTTACGGCCAGCACGCAATTGTTTATACCGGCGAGAGAGAAAAAAAAACACTAGTCTTTATTTCCATTAATTGCTGGAGAATTAAATTTGAATGAGGCTCCCATAATGTGTCTAGATTGACAGCTCCAAGTTACCACCCCGAAAAAAATCTACTTTTTAAAAATTCATTCGGTTATATATACACAGATAAAACGTAATTGTTTAAAATGCTAACAGTTCATTACAATACAACAGCTTGTTGAATTTTTAAACAGGTCTTATTACTTGTAAACAACCCTTTTAAACGGTGTTTACCGTGTTTTTATTGTGCATAATGATCCATTCCAAACATACAGAGTACAGTGCTAATTAGACACGAACTCAAGCTAAGCTAAATAACTTAGTTTAGCCGCAGAGGGAGCTAAACAAGTATTACGAATCTTTCAATGGTTGAAAATTAATCGTGGTTTTTCTGGCTTGAAAAAGACGTCACGGTCTTCGCACACACACAATGCGGCTTTTCGTGGGCAAATCGTGCATCCGGGATTAACTCCGACAGCTTTGATGCATGCGCTCTCAGGTTAATAAGCCGCGTGTTTACTGCCACTCGAATTAATCCAAGGCGCCTAAAGCAGTTCGCCCCATGGGGTTGTTGTCGCCAGCTGCTAGCTAGCTACTGTACTGGCCGGGTCTCTCGGCAGAATTAATAAATCAGGTTGAAAGAAACATTAATGTTTGAATAATAAAACGACTTTCTAAAAAGTACTTCTTTACAACATACCGATCGAATAATTTTTAAAAGACAAAATATATATTTTTTATTTGATTTTGAACACCGCATGCTTCTTTTAAAAGCTGAAAATGACTTGGTAATCACAAGAAGTTTTGATACGGATAGCTGTTGCAATGCAAGTTCAGACTAGTCTCGGAAAAATGTGCAGTGCTCCTTGTTAGCTATAATGCGTGCCAGAACGAACCCAAACAAAGACGTGATCGTAACGAGAAAAAAATCATTAAAAACTACGAGAGCACAATTGGAAAGACAACTACTCAAAATTATCGTAAGCAGATACATAACTTGGAGGAAGAATACAATAGTTGTCTAAGAAAAGCCACATAAATAGTGATATTTAATGAGTTACTATAGGTACAATCATTATCGGAAGGGCCTGCTGCAATATATCTAAACGTGTTTAAATGGAACACGAGGCAAATACCGCCCTCTACGGTAAAAAGCAGTATCACAAAGGATTCGAGTATTTGCAGCAGGCCCCTTGCGATAAAAATGTACCCAGTTACTCCTCGATTATCACAATTTCTGTGGCATTTCTTGGGCGATTATTGAATTCTTTGTCCAAGTTATGTATCTGATTATGGTAATTTTGAGCAGTATATCTTTCCAATTGTGCTCTCGTAGTTTTTAATGATTTTTTTTCTCGTTACGATCACGTCTTTGTTTGGGTTCGTTCTGGCACGCATTACAGATAACGAGGAGCACTGCGCATTTTTCCGAGACTAGTCTGAACTTGCCGTGCAACAGCTATTCGTATCGAAACTTCTTCTTCAGCTTTTAAAAAAAAGCATGCGATGTTTAAAATAAGAGATCAATATTTATTTTTGTCTTTAAAATATTATATGATCGGTATATTGTACAGAAGAATTTTTTAGAAAGCCGTTTTATTATTCTAACATTCATATTTTTTGACCAGATTTATTCAACCTGCATAAATCAAAATGGCGCCTCGATTGTAGTCTTTATATTTTTGCTCGAGTTTTTTTACTTTTAGAGGCACGATGATGGCACTAAACATCGCCAATCATGGATGAATATAATGTCAAATGGAAGAATATACCAATCTGTGCCGAGGTATGCATGTGTTGATTTATTTGACTGATAAAAATGTCACTTTTAAGGGACATAATGATGATATGCGCTTTTTATAGAGGCAAGTGACAAATCCTGTGAGCTGATTTCGGGACACCGGGTCACGACCGGTGCAAGGCCGTCGGGACCCGGTTTATGAAAATCCAGACATGACTCAGGCCTAGTACACTTAAAGTTACACTATTGGAAACTTCATAACTGTAGAAAATTACATGTTCATGATATTTCAAGCTTCGGAAATGAATATCATTTAGAAAGGAGAGAGTACGTCAGCTGCTGAAGGGCTAATATTTAAAGCATGTTTCTTCCCTGTTTCCATTTCTTTAGAGATCATAAAAGTTATGGTGATGAGCATTTTAATAGTTTTAATATCCAGAGCTAAAGATTATGATATAAAGAGCATATGTTGATGGATTCAGAAAGATTGGAGGAGACATATAATTGCATGAGCAGAGACAGCGGGGAAGAAAGTGAATGAGTGTGTGTGTTGTAAGAGGGAGAGAGAGAGAGAGAGAGAGATACTTTGTTTTCTTCCTGAATTGCTCATTTGCTTTATGTTAAGTGCTACAATCAAATTCAGTATTGTTCCTGCTCAACCCTCCATGCTTTTCATAAACCTCCATTTTCTCTCTCATATTTTTCCTCTCTGTTTTCAATCTCTCTCACTCTCTCTCTTTCTTCTCTTATCTGTATTTTGCAATATCTCTCAGAAATGTTTCTTGCTTAAACTGTATGTTTTTATTTCTGTTCCTCTGTCTTTCATTCCCCCTGTTTCTTTTTGTATATACTTTCATCTCTCTTTACATCTGTCATGTAAAAAAAAATCATGACAAAGTTGAGTTCTGGTCATGCAATTGCATTGTGAATTAAAAAAATGATGTGGAATCGATCAGAAAAATTTGATCATTTAGCATATGTGACCCGGCACCACAAAACCACCAAAATGTCGCAAAAAATTATTTTCCTGATTTCATCTGATTATGAAAGAAGAAGTTCTCCTCATTAAAATGATATATTACTTGTCCAAATTGAAGCTTCCTAACCCTTTCAATTTAGTGAATGAAAAGAGCTGGTGAGGGAGGTTACTGGTATTAAATTGTGAGAAAGAGAGCTTTAAAGTTTGGGGCTATTCAAGCATGCGGAGCAAGCAAACCACAGGGAAATCAATAGAAGGGTGAATCAAAAGGCCATAGCAACCACTATGAAAAGATTTTCAGATTAGGCTGAAATTTGGCCTGATGGTCAAACATAGTCTGTTCATTATGTTTCTGAGGTTTCAATGTGTGGACTTAAGTCTTTCAAAAGTTATTATGTTGTAAATGTATAGAGTTGTAATTGGACAGATTAAGTGAACTGCAACATAGTGCCGAGACACCTGCACTAGACAATGCCTATTCATGGTGGACCCGGAGTCTTTTTGTTCCCCCTTTAATAACACTGCTTGTCACCTATCTTGTTTTGTATACATCTGGGCAATTATTTGTAACCACATTATCAGGAATTCTCTCGTCGCTGTCTTGCCCGAAGTGTTCAGTAAGCAAAGCTGTAAGGTTGGCCTGATTCCCCGCAGCTAGCCCCCGCATCATCGCTTCGTTGACCGCCCGAGCTACCCGGGCATCTGCGTTGGTGCACCCCGGTACCATCCCACGGCTCTGCTCACGTACAAAACCTGGCATTGTAACGACGTTGTAGACTTTTTCGCAACTTGTCACTCTCAAATGTATAAAATATAATAATGTTCTTACTCTTGATCAACAAATTCTGGATATGTGATGTACAATCAAGCTACTCGAAGTCGTTAACGGAGAATATAAGACGAACGCAAATCTGGAACTCGGATGTGAAAGCGGATACAAACAAAATGGCGCGCCGCACTGATTGCTATAACGGACCAATCACAGCCCGCGTAGCACGACCCGTTAGCAACGACCGACCATTTCCGGACTACGATAATTTCGCTCGGGAAAAGTGATCAAATTTTGGAAGAGACCGAAGGCTGTGCATAAAAAACTGGTCTAGACAGGGCGCGACAAACCTGCTTGCCCGACGTCCCGGGGCAACCAAATTGAGCCGTCGGGCAAGTAAATCAAATTATCACTTGCCCGATTCGGGCAAGTGATACTTTTACAGTAATTTCCTAGTGTCCAAGAACTCTACCATTCACCCGTCAACTTCTTACCCGTCGTCAAAATCCAGAAGCAAAAAAGCGATCGTTCCGATTTCGAAAAAACTTCACAGACAGCTAGCCAGCTCAGCTAGCTCAGCGCGCATGCAACAGTGACACTTCAAGCCATGAATGCCGCTCCGCCTCCACGCACGGCCGGCCGTGAGCTAGCTAGAGACAGCTAGCGCGATCGTACCAGCTGCGAGCTTATTCGCGCTCTCTCTCTCTAGCTCTGCAGGCCGCACCGACAGGCCTTTGCTATTCTCTGATTGCCGATTGGTTGAATCACGCCAAATATGACGTCATTATTCTAGGGAAATGAACACGTGCGAATCGGAATGGAATAAACAACAGGGATTTTCTAGTAAGTACAAAAAGTCAAATGTTTGATATTTATTCATAAAAAATAAAATGCGTTTTTTAAACCTTCAACCATCCTTTGTTGACCATTTTCTTTGACATATTAGGTTATTATTCAGTACAGTTACACTGTACATGTATGTGCATTAATTTGCTATCTAAAACACTAACTTATCATTACGAGATAATAAATGCTTTAACCTCGAGTCCTTTTTCGCTTTAAAGTTTTGGGCAAGTGGAAATATTGTTTGGGCAAGTAAATTGAAAACCCACTTGCCCGACAGGGCAAGTGGTGAAAAAAATTCTTGTAGCACCCTGCTAGAAAAACCGTTTAAAACACATCTTCTACTATGTTTTAGACTTCCAAATTTTGATACTAGGTACAGAAAAGACCACTCTTTCAGAAAATGCAAAAAAACACAAATCTATTTTTTTTCACCTAAATTGACATTTTAGCTGATTACGGAGAATCGCTGGTTGCGACTTTTTGTTGGTTTTGTGGTGCCGGGTCACATATAAAGTATTGGTGTTACTCCATGGTTCTGGAACCATCAAAATGATAAGAAATTTGGCTCAGTCTTGGTAAAAGTAATAAGCACTGCATGTACACAGTAAGATGTATATGGGACTACACAAACATGTGGCATAAAAATGAGGTCCTCATTTGTAAGACGTTACATGTCATATTTAGAATATGAAGGCATTTGGAAAGCCATGCTTTTCATGAAACATTTGTTATCCGATGTTCTTCCACACTTGCATAATAACAACAAAAACGCTCACAATTTTTGTTTCACCTCTCCCCAAAACTCAATCTCTCCCCAAAACTCAATCTTCTCTTTAAACAGCAACACATGTACATGTAAAAACACATAACAAAAATTGAACAAGGACATATAAACAAAGAACAGCCAATCTGTGCATAAATTTATTTGCTTGCAAGCTTTTAATGATGTGAGACAGAGTAAACAAAACGGGCTTTTAGCAATGATTTCTTTTTTTGGTGTCCAAATTTAAAATTAGGATGTTCAACAATATAGAGCATGTACATGTAATACTTGAGTGTGTTTCTACATGAGACTCAAAAAACCGGTATTGTCTACCTAGGAATTAAAAACTCATAACAGCATAATTTTATACATGTACATGTAGTTAACAACAAAATTGTTCACACCCTTAATTATGAATTTTGTAATATTTTGTAAAAAAATTACCGTATTTGTCCCGATTCATTTATTTCTTTTTTTAATTAAAGCAAGACATTTTATACATTTGAAATACACATGTACATTGATTTACCATTTAGGACAGAAAATTCCGCTATTATCGATGTAATAAATCAGTTGTAATTAACAATGTAATAAGTCAGTTATAATAAGTATGTTATAAATCAATGCTGAAGCTAATGTACAAGTGCATTTTTTTAAATTAAAGTATTTGGCGTCACCTGTGCCTGGGAGGCAAAAAACGAACTGAATCACTGTAACCCTCAGGTCTCTCCTCCCAGTATAACATTTGTAAAGCACTGTATTTCAAAGCACATGCTAGTACTTTCATTTTTAAGTACTATACATGTACAATTAACAACTTAATTATTCATACCCCTACCAAGTCTTGTAATTTGTAAGTACATGTACTGGTATGTGAAAAATAGATTTTTCCTGATTAAAATTTCTAGACAAAGTGACACACTAAATACATGCAAAAGTATTCAACAAACGCCCTTATTCAACCAGCTCACCTTTTCATTCTTGAGTTATGAAAAACACAAAAACCATGAAATTTACAAGAAGTATGACTACCGTAATTTGGTTAACTGCACATTGTCTGTTTAGAGCCAGAAGGGAATTAATTCACTTTAAACAGTCAACATATTTTCTAGCCATTACAAATACAAGATAATTATACAGAAAAGCACAAGGTATGTATGATAAGCGGTTGATTAAATATAAGTAGCATTTCTTTGGTATATATACATGATAAGATGATGCTTGCCTTTTAATATACGATAGTCCTACAGTGAATGTTTTTTCTCACTTTCTACACATAATCGTTTCAAGTTTATTTGTTCCAAATTTTACAAAAGATATAGACATACATATAAAATAGACATACATATCAAATAGAAATTACACATGTATGTATATGTACATGCAGTATGACCATGTCTCAATGATACTCATTTCATATGATAGATTGAAGCACAATGTGAGGAACCTATTGAAAGGCAATGCTTGTACAAGTTCCTGGTAAAATAAATATTGTAGATGTAAAAACTGTAGCAGTAGAGAAAGACGTAACTTAGGCGGGGGGGGGGGGGGGGATTTAGAACACAATAGAATAAAGGAAATTGGTATGCGAATGCATTAGCACCAATACCCAATGTCACCCAGTTAAAATGCGTAGTCACACAAGCTATTTAGTTAGCAAAGCACCGTTGAACAAAACATCAAGTATATGTGGATATTATTCAAATATTGCATGCATTGTTTTGGTCAGGTTAACATATATTCATCTCAAAATTCAGAATTTCTTGTGTGTATAATATAACATCAATCTGGAAATACTGAACATTTTTGTATATCCAACTACTCCATTATATTACTAACATGAAATGAAAAAGCACCAAAAAAAAAAATCATATAAATTATACAGATTAAAGCAATAAATTATAATTTTGAATCAATGAATGGAAGATGTAGATTTCTATAATACGTTCATACTTGTTTCCATTACAATGTGAAATTTAAAATCATACACAGTAGCACTTACAACTTAAATAATATATAGATCATGTCCAAACACAAATAATGGCAAATTATTAACCTGAATTTACAATAAATAAATAATATATTGCTACAGTATTGCTTGAAATGAAGTTAACACCCTAACACCAACTCACACTGAATTCTATGGAATAATACATGCAGTTGACCATGTGTGAGACAATAAATACTGTATATCAAGGAAATCAACAATACTGTTCATAAACCATTGAGGTCTTAATTTTAGATTGCTACTCTAACCAGCTATCATTGGTATGTCTTTCTGTATGAACAAACAAACAATTAACTACACAACTTCATGTAATTTTTAAGAGCAAACTTTTACATATGACTTGAATGTACAACTTTTTGTAATTTTTTTTCCAACACAAAACGCATTTATGGCGGCCCAGAAGGGACATCACGAATAGTGAAATCTGCGACAAAATATGCAAAAAAAATCTGGGCCACCATATTTATCACCTCAATATTGCATACAAGGACTTATTAGGCTGATGCCATTGCCATAATGTTTCATCGGTATGTGCACATTTTATATTACAAAAATTATTGCGAGACATTAAAGCACATGCACACCCTGCATAGACATAGGGTAAACAGCAAATTTATTTGGTGTTAGCTTTATGTGTGTGTGAAAAACCAAGAACGGCCTAAAAAAAACCTCCGTCCGAGGGTGATGAGTTGTTTAAAAGAAAAGAAACATGTGTACATTCAGATAATTTTTTACACTCAGGCCTATCTAATTTCTACCACAAAAATAGCACTACCTGTAATCTTGCATACTTGTCTGTTTCATAAGCTACTATATACATGTAAGTACGTGTGCATATCAGAGTTCAATAAGTACTTTACATTATTGTGGTTATGACAAGTAACATGAAGAAAATAGTGAGAATCATTTTAATACTTCTTGAAATTTAAAATCATACACAATAGCGCTTACAGCTTTAAGAATATGCCTTTAACAATATATATATCATGTCCACACACAAATACTGGGAAATTTTGCACCTGATTTTACAATCAATGAATAATATATATCTATATCAAGGAATTAAACAATACTGTTCATAAACATGGTGTGAGCAAAAGAAAATACTGGTAAGCATATCATTGAGGTGGGAAAATAGATTTTAATTACAATCCAGGCGTTTCAGGTTTGACCCATTTTAAATTGCTAATCTAGCCGGCTATAGTTTGTCTTTTTGTATGAACAAACAAACAATTGATAACACAACTTTTGTGTAATTTTTCAAGAGCACACTTTTTCAAATATGACTTAAATCTGCAACTTTTTATAGCTTTTCTTTCCAACAAAATACCCCCTTTTAACACCTTAATGTAAAATATTGCATACAAGGACGTCAGTTAATAGACTAATGCCATAGCTATGTTTCATTGGTATGTACATAATTGCAAAAATCATTGTGAGACATGTAAGCTAATATGTACACCCTGCATATGCATAGGGTGAACAACAGATTTATTTGGTATTCGTTTAAATATACTGTATAAATCAAGTGCGTAGCCAGGATTTTATTTTAGGGGGGGGGGCGGTTGTGAGCACGCTAAGCGTGCAAATCACTTGCAGAGGGAGCGCGCTTGGGATGGGTGCAGGGAAGCTTTGACGTTTCATTAAATTATTAGAGAAAGGAGACGATTCATTGTACCGTTCTGGACTCTTAATCCGTGTCTAAATTCAGTTTCTTTTGACGTTTCATTAAATTATTAGAGAAAGAAGATGATTCGTTGTACCGTTCTCGACTCTCAATCCTTGTTTGAATCAAGTTCCCCTTCCTCCGCACATACCGCGGAAGCTCTGACGTTTCATTAAATTATTAAAGAAAGAAGACGATTCATTGTACCATTCTCGACTCTTAATCCTTGTCTGAATTCAGTTCCACCCCCCCCCCCCCTCCCCCCTTGACGTTTCATTAAATTATTTGAGAAAGAAGACGATTCGTTGTATCGTGTACCTTCAGATAATAGTTTACATACCTGTACTGGCTGTTTACAATGCCATAATGTTTCATTGGAATGTGCATACATTTTATTGCAAAAATCATTGCTAAAAAAAGGTGTTTGAATAAAAGCACATGTACACCCTGCATAGACATACTGAAATAGGTATTAAAACAACAGATTTCTTTGGTGTTAGATATATAAACATGTGCTCCTTCAGATAATTGTTTACATACAGGCCTATCTAATATCTACCATAAAAATAGCACTCATCTTGCATTAGCTTCTACATGTTCATGTACATGTAGATATATATAAACAGAATCTAATAATTTGATAAATATCTCATTTGAATACATGATCACTATACACCTGTACCAGCGCTCAAAATACATGGGGGCGGTGGGCGATTCGCACCCGTGAGCTCCATAATCGCCCCTGTCAGGTTGCTCACGGGGGCGATTGCAAAATTAAAAATCGCCCCCGTGGAATTATAAAATAAAGATTATCTTTTCTGATATAACTTTAACACAATATTGAGTATCAATTTTCAAACCTTAAACCAATGAAAAGGAATGGCGCTTTCTCTCCCTTCTCTATGAATATTACCGATACAAACAACGGAAGCTCGCAGTGCAGCTAATGCGGCCGTTAGCAGTGGCTATACTGCCCCGGTAGTATCAGTGTGCACGCTGACGTCCAATATCTGCTGGAGCTGGAGACGATCGCGCAAGGACTGAAACATGGAGCAGTTTTTCGTTGAGAAAAGTGTGAATCCTCTGATATCTGGTTATTCTAAAAGACCAGCAAATAATGTAACTCGACCAGTAAATCAATATTGAGAAGAAGATCACCAAAGATGTTGCAGGGGCGGACCTAGGCGGTTTAGAGGTTTTAACATTATGTGCAGAATGAGAAGAAATGGAGAGAATGTGATCACAGGGATAAAAGTCAATAACAGCTATGTAACAAGTAAATTTCTAAGAGGGAAAATGCTGACTTAAATAAATGATAATGATAAAATACCAAGGAATGTACGAGTTTCATGGGTACCAACTCAATGGAAATTTGTATTAAAATAAGAGCCCCAGTCAGCACTAAAGGAGCTCACGGGGGCTCTGTTTTTGGTGGAGAAGCCCCAGTGGACAAAAAATTAATTTGAGCCCTGACCTGTACATACAGTACATGTATGTTTCAGATTTAAACATACTTGTAGAAAAAGGAAGACCCTTACAAGGCAGTTAATCTGGAGGCACACTTGTAGTAAAAGGAAGACCCTTACAAGGCAGTTGATCTGGAGGCACACTTGTGGGAAAAGGTAGACCCTTACAAGGCAGTTGATCTGGAGGCACACTTGTGGGAAAAGGAAGACCCTTACAAGGCAGTTGATCTGGAGGCACACTTGTGGGAAAGGAAGACCCTCACAAGGCAGTTGATCTGGAGGCACACTTGTGGGAAAAGGAAGACCCTTACAAGGCAGTTGATCTGGAGAGACACACTTGTAGTAAAAGGAAGACCATTACAAGGCAGTTGATCTGGAGGCACAATTGTGGGAAGAGGAAGACCCTTTATACAAGGCAGTTGATCTGGAGGCACACTTGTGGGAAAAGGAAGACCCTTACAAGGCAGTTGATCTGGAGGCACACTTGTAGTAAAAGGAAGACCCTTACAAGGCAGTTGATCTGGAGGCACACTTGTAGTAAAAGGAAGACCCTTACAAGGCAGTTGATCTGGAGGCACACTTGTAGTAAAAGGAAGACCCTTACAAGGCAGTTGATCTGGAGGCACACTTGTAGGAAAAGGAAGACCCTTACAAGGCAGTTGATCTGGAGGCACACTTGTGGGAAGAGGAAGACCCTTACAAGGCAGTTGATCTGGAGGCACACTTGTGGAAAGAGGAAGACCCTTACAAGGCAGTTGATCTGGAGGCACACTTGTAGTAAAAGGAAGACCCTTACAAGGCAGTTGATCTGGAGGCACACTTGTAGTAAAAGGAAGACCCTTACAAGGCAGTTAATCTGGAGGCACACTTGTGGGAAGAGGAAGACCCTTACAAGGCAGTTGATCTGGAGGCACACTTGTAGAAAGAGGAAGACCCTTACAAGGCAGTTGATCTGGAGGCACACTTGTAGTAAAAGGAAGACCCTTACAAGGCAGTTAATCTGGAGGCACAC
This sequence comes from Strongylocentrotus droebachiensis, assembly GCA_035222895.1. Taxonomy (NCBI): domain Eukaryota; kingdom Metazoa; phylum Echinodermata; class Echinoidea; order Camarodonta; family Strongylocentrotidae; genus Strongylocentrotus; species Strongylocentrotus droebachiensis. The sequence continues at coordinate 13,524 of JAVYIG010010251.1, forward strand.
TTGTGGGAAGAGGAAGACCCTTACAAGGCAGTTGATCTGGAGGCACACTTGTGGGAAGAGGAAGACCCTTACAAGTTACAAGGCAGTTGTTCTGGAGGTACTATTTTGGACAGAAGACTGATAGAATGATGATTTGGTACTAATAAATAATGAAAGGCAATTTGACTTTCAAAATTTGAGAAGGCTGGGGATACATACAAAGGCATTGTATGAAAGAGGATGGATACATTTGATAATTGAAGAAGGTTGCCATTGCACATGAAATCATTCACGATGGCATGTTGTCTGATATTCATTAAAACCATCTTGAGCAGCGTTTTTTAAACCTTTTTTAACTTGTGGCTCCCTTACAAGTGATATAAAGTTGTGCGTCACCCCAATATCAAATTCATCATAGAAGATTCACTTTGCATCACTCTATTACTGCCCGAATCTGACATTATTAGATAACTCACTGTCAAATACAGCTGTAGAAGGATATTTGGGCATCTTGTAGCCCAAATATGGAGGTATTCAGGCATTTCGCTGCCTGAAGTCATCTTGTTTCAAACTATTTTGAGATTATGAGAACTTGAAGACTCACTCTAAACAATATCTTACGTGATATGTAAACTTGGATGCCCTTATGTCTGCATCTGATGCTTGTGAAGAGTAGTCATCACCGGGCCCAAGTCCACAACAGTACGCTACAGGGTCTTGTTGCTATTTCAAAGAAGGGGCTTCATTGGAGTTCCTTAAATGGTCGGGATGGAATATGTTTCGTCTGATACCAAGCCAGATCAGGATGCCAAGGCATATGAGGAAGACGATACCAATTGGGACAGCTACAAGTATGGCATGCCGCTGTGCTGCCTGTAAAACAGATTCCTGCAACAACAACAAATCCTGCATGTAATCAGTACCGGTAAATGGTTGTATGGAAAAAGTATATGGAAGTTGAGTACAAGTTTTAGCAACAAAAAAATATTAATTGAAATTAAAAAAAATCTTCATCATTTCAATTTTCTGTTGCCATTTGAAAGACAAGGGTTCATTGGAGTTATTTAAATTGTTGATATGGAATATTCGCTTGGGTTTCGTCAGATACCAAGCCAGAACAGGAAGCTAAATACTGTACATTAGGAATATTCTAGTAATGTATCATATTACATGAAAATCATTTGAAAAATAACTTGCATGCAGATTTGTACTTGGATGTACAGTAAGTGCATATTGGGCACTGTGCTTCTATTTGAACTCACCAGAAAGTTTCCTTTTGAGGTGATATCGTGGCTGTGGGCAGTTGTGACCGGCGTGGTCATAGATGATGTAGTTGATTGTGGACGTTGTGGACAGGCTTTTTCAACATGAAACGTTGCTCCAACCGAAGACTTGTTCATGACTTTACCACCGTGGCTTTCGATGATGAAAGCATACAATGGGGAAGTTTTGTCAAGAAATTCCAACGCATTGATTTCCAACCGATACTCCACAGTCCTGCCGACGTAAGACATTGTTACTCGAAAGCGAGCATGTTGTATATCTCGATCAGTTGTATCGTAAAAGTTGAGTTTAGTCCCATTGCTCTTAACGCCCCCTGTACCTTTGGGGTTTAGAGTGAGAGCCACTATGTAGTTGTGTAAGGGTGTTGTGCCCATTACATTAAAAGATAATGTCAATCTACCATTGTCTCCTTCTTCATAGCACTGCCTATTCGTCATAGGTTGTTGGATAAAACCAACTGTTTCTGTAGACACTGAATATATATATGTACATGCGATAAAAATGAATACTAGTATCATTTTGGCGTACACTTTACTGTACTGATGTCTACGCGCCAACAGTTTTGATTGTTGTCTCGTTGAATAGCTCCTGCGTTGCTGGGGAAAATGCTACACTCGAGAACACTCAAGAACACTCAAGAACAGTTGAGGAGGTCTAGTATCAATTTCTGCCTGTTCATAAAAATCCTTTATGACTTGCTCTGTTGACAATAAATATTGACAATATTCGGAGCTCATAAGGTCGACGATTCTTTTGGAGAAAACTACCGGTATATGGCGTTTGGCCAGAGGACTTCGTTCGGACTGACTATGCCACAAGAGGGCAGCAAACAACATTAAGTGTTTTCAGACAATTTTTTTTGTTATTGTTAATTTTTATCTCATAATAAAGAGTTTCCATTCTTTGGTTAAAAAAAAATTATTTTCCATCAACAATTCCTCTTCAATGATTTGAAAAGAATTCCCTTTTATAAGGCCACATGCGTGACTGACTTCACCCTCTGACAGAAGGCTTACACAATTGTTGATAAAAACTTGCGTTACAACAGTTTTTCCATCATTTCAGAAATCACATAATGGAAAATCAATAATTCAATTCAATTCAGGATTTTTGTTGTCTGTATTTATGTCGGGGCAATTTGCCAATTTGTAAAGGTATTTACAGAGTTTGAAATTCATTAGAAATACGGTAGTCGGGATAATGGGGAGGGAGAAACATAGAGAGAGATAGAGGGGGGGGGGGGAGAGGAGTGAGAGGGGGAGAGAGAGAGGGAGAGAGACATAATATAACAATAATATAATTTAATAATAATAATAATAATAATAATATATAATGATAATGATGATAATAATAATAATAATAATAATAATAATAATAATAATGATAATGATATTAATGATAAATAATGATAATGAATATTTTGTAGTGCAATTTGCACCACAAAAGTTTAGCAAGGCTACAGGTTTCAGTACACTACCTGTCTATAAAGACCACTCAAGGGAAACAAGAAAAGTGGTCTTTGCAGACAGTTGGGCTTTAGGTACAGGTTCCTTTAGTACATGTTTCATGAGAAACCATTTTCAAGGGAAACAACGAATGTGGTCTTTGTAGACAGGTGGTCACTAAGCCAGGTTTGACTGTATCATTATAAATTACTCTCAATTTCTCTTACTAAAAACTATGTTAAACATGCTCTTCATAATTTGGTTTATGTTTTAATTTCTCTTTATCTGTATTTTTTTAAAATCTCTCTCTCTCTCTCTCTTACTTTTCTTTTCTGTATTTTCAATATCTCTCAGAAAAGTCTCTTGCTCAAACTGTATGCTTTAATTCTTTTTCCTGTCTTTGTTTCTTCCTGTTTCTTTTTTTATATACTTTCATCTCTCTTTACATATGTCATGTAAAAAAGATTGTGACAAAAAATGATTACGGTATGTTTTTGCTTCTTGAATCGAAATCTACATGTAGGTCAAGAACTTCTATCACATGACCCGCGTGAAACAAATTGTGCACTGCCTACTTGTACATGTATATTTAAGTCTCTAGTGATACATTTTCTCTCTCTGGTAAAGGAAAATTTATTTTTGTTTTTTTAATTTAAAAAAAATCTTAGTTTAATCAGTATCATTCAGAAGGCCCATTTACATTGAAGAAAAAACCCATTATAAAACGTTGGTGTTTGCTAATTCTGTGTTTTTATTTTAATGAGTTGTGCACATGCGTCACTTATTATTGCTCTGCATGTGGCAGCACGGAAGTGAGGAGAGTCACCCGACTAGAAACCATAATGATTCGCTGGTGTTTTGAGAGCGAGCATTTACACTGCTAAATCGGTGGAGTTTCAGCCAGCGTTTCAAAAAAACCACCCCCAGAGGTGAGCAACTTCTGACAAAACTCTGGAATGTTTGAAAAACCGACGGTTTTTGCTTGCAATGTGAATGCCCCTGAAACCTCTCATGCCAGTACTAGCCTTTAAACAAGGCCACATGTCTGATAGACGCCGAGCGACTAAAAAGAGACTAATCGCGAAAACCTCAGTGAACGCCAGTGCGAATTGTCCAGACCAGTGGCCTTTATCAATGTGGATTGGATTTCTTATGTTAACCCTTGTTTCCGACTGGAACTCGCTTCAGAAAACGAAGTGTCCAATCAGCGAACGTATCTCCGCGTGACGTCAGCTTATATTTGGTATGCAAATTTGAACGCTCATATGACTCCGGATGCAAAATGGCGACGTTTTCTACTACAATGATGAGCGACGATTTATTGCTGAAAAGTACGGAATATGCAGCGCGAAAGCTGAAGATTTCAGCCTTCAAAGACTTACAACTGAAAGCAATTCTCTCAGTTCTTCGAGGACAGGATGCGTTTGTTAGTCTCCCCACTGGATATGGCAAAAGTGCCATCTACCAAGCTATCCCCTTGTGTACGGACTATCTTCGCATGCAAACTGCTTGCACCAGTAGTACCACTACCTCCGACTTCACATCCCCCACGCCGACGGCTGCTTCGGGCTCCGGTAGCGCTGCATGGAGTAATACTAGTATGATAGTCGTTATTTCACCCTTGGTCTCGCTCATGAAGAGCCAAGTCGCTCTGCTGAAAAAAATCGGGCTCACCGCAGTTCACTTCGGCGATTCTTCTCCAGAGGACGAGGAAATGGTAAAAGAGGGGAAAGTCTCTTACGTCTTCATGAGCCCAGAGAGTGTTTTTGAGCGTGGCTTTGACCTCTTCCAATCTTCCTCATGGCATAACAATCTGTGTGCCATAGCAGTTGATGAAAGTCATTGTGTGATCAAATGGTAAGTAAATATGCGTATTTCACTTAAATTCTTATATTACAATTGAAATGTCAAATTAAATATTCAACTTGCACATGTGAGTAGACTTTTGAACTTGTAGTTGTAGTTTTACTCTGCAAATCTACATGTGTAAAATTTGTCCCAAATGATTTTGGCGCTAGTGACAAAGTTGCTTACTTGCGTATCCATTTTTTTAGCAGTTTAAGACTTTACTATCCATTCTAAATAAGAGAATTTTAGCCCAATTGTTTACGCATTTAAATCATAATCATATAGGCTAGGCCTAGACTCTAGCCTGGGCCTATTGCATTTTCCACCTGAATTTGGATCACATCCAACATCGGGAAGCCTCCGTTTAGGGCTTCGATGTCGACGTCGTTGCTCAGTACCATCTCTACGCTGTACTGTAGTCCTGCACCTAAAACTGAAGCTATCAGTCCAAAATTATGCAAAGTTCTCGTATGGTTTATGGTATCGTGCATACCACGTAATACTAATACCATAATCCATACAAGAAGCCTGCATATTTTTGGACTGATAGCTTCAGTTTGAGGTGCGGAGCTACATGTATATATAGCGTAGAGATGGTACTGAGCGACAACGTCGACATCAAAGCCCTTAATGGAGGCTTCCTGATGTTGGGTGTGATCCAAATTCAGGTGGAAATTGCAATATATGATTATGACTAAAATGAGTAAAAAATTGGGCTAAAACTCCTTTGCTAATATTAATAATGGATATTAAGCTGTTAAAAAAATGGATATAGAATTACATTGTACACTCGCGCCAGGATTTTAACCACAAAGGCACAAGTTGATTTGTATGCCTAAAAGTGCACATGTCTTTGTTCAAGGTCAATTTTTTTTTTAATAACTGCGATTTGGCATTGTTTTTCATTTGGTCTTTGCAAGCATGATGAGGTTTCAGAAGAATGTCTTTCCACTGACATTATAATTCAAAGATAATACTATAGACTAGTGTCTACATTGATAAAATTAGAAGAATATTCATGTACATGTACAGTAGTTTATATCGTGTTAAAGAGAAGCTTGAGTTCTGGGAAGAGGTGAAAAATAATTTGTGAGCGTTATCATTCTTATTATGCAAGTGTGGAAGAACATCAGATAAGACATGTTCCCTGAAAAGCATGGCTCTTCAAATGCCTTCATATTCTAAATATGTCATGTACATGTAACATCGTAAAAATCCAGGGTAGGATTTTTACGACACGTGTTTGTGTAGTCCCATATACATCTTTCTGTGTACAGTGTTTGTAACTTAACCAAGACTTGGCCAAATTTCTTATCATTTTGATGATTCCAGAACCTTGCAATACACACAAATTCTTATATGCTAGATGATCATGTAGGCCACAGTGGTCATTCTATATTTACATGTAACATTGACCATTTATTTACTTTAAATTTATGTTTCTTTTCAAAGGGGTCGAAATTCTAAGAAGCTTGGTGCCTTTCGTAGCAGCTATGGAAGGTTAGCAGAGGTGCGATCGGTCATCCCTAGTACTGTTCCAGTCATGAGTTTGACAGCGACTTCGACACTGGCCTTGAGGAGTGAACTTATCACCAGCCTGTCACTAACATCACCAACAATCATCACAGACTCACCGGACCGGCCAAACATTTTCTACAATGTCGTACACACATCCCAGAAGGAGAACCCACAGATTTTCCACAGCCTTGTATTGGAGCTGAAACAAAAGAAGCAACAAACGCCAAGAGCTATCATCTTTTGTCGCACCCACAGGCAATGCCGTTCTCTCTATGGTTATTTCCATGATGAACTTGGCAGTGAATACAAACAGTACTTTGCAATGTTTCACTCTACCACAGAAGACAATGTGAAAGAGTACGTCCTTAAATCATTTTCAGACCCAAATGGTCCAATTCAAGTGTTGTTTTGCACTATTGCATTTGGTATGGGCATCGATTGTAAGAACTTGAGAACAATATACCACTACGGCCCATCAGAGGATGTTGACGACTATGTGCAGGAAAGTGGGCGCGGAGGACGTGGTGGTGAATCATGCACTGCAACGCTCGTAGCATACCGTGGATGTACACGCCATGTGACCAGTCAGCGTATGAAAGATTACATCAAGAATTCATCGCAATGCAGGAGAGAACTTCTACTAACTCCTTTTGGTGTGAAGCCATCAGCACAAGCGCTAGCTCACACTTGTTGTGACGTTTGTGCAAAGAAGTGCAAGTGTGGTGGAGCAATGTGTGCTGAGCCAGAGTACGGTAACTTTGTCATCACAGATCGTAAAGCTAGAGAGGATGACAAAGAGCGATGCAGAGTGCTGACGGAGGAAGAAAAGGCTAGTTTGAAGAAGCAACTTCTTGCAGTGAGAGAGGATACTTTGACAACGCAAACTTCTGCTCTTTACTCAGGACATGACCTCACCGGAGCTTTGCCATTGCCAGTGATTGATATGCTTGTTAGAGACAGTGAATTCATCGGGAGCCATAGCATTTTAGAATCCAAATATCCCATTTTTGGAGACTTGTCTAGAGTTTGGGACATCATATCCACTTCAGGAACGAGTGTAGGCAGTGGTGGTAGTGGTGGAATGAGAGCTGAAGGCTCAGCTACATGTTCCCTTTCTGACTCAACTGATTCGTGTGACTCCACTGATTCAGCTATTGCGCACAGAGGAGTTTTGTTTTTTTCAGATTCAGATTAAATGTTATCAGAAATTTGTGTACTGAACGAATTAGCACTAAGGCATTTTTGTATAGTGTAACTTGTTAAATAATTTAGTTCATACACTGTATGGGGTACCAGAGTAATTTTGCACCCTCATATTTTCTTTCAGTGGTTGCTACATGTATCTCATTAGTTTCTGCAAATAATATTTGACTTCAAATTTAGGGGGATGATCTGTGGCCATTTTCTTTGAATATCTGTAATTCAGTAGGCATGTCTTCAAACTTTATAAGGATACACATGTACTTGAGTAAAGTACCAGATTACCATTGATTTGGAAGTAAGGGAGCTCCCTCACAGAGATCTCCAATCCACCATCTTAAACATGAAATATCAATCAAGAATTGTCAACCTTTTTTATTTGGATTTTTGGGGTAAATTTTGATGTGTATTATTTATGGGGATTTCTAAATAAATGCAAATTCAAGTGCTAAAATTGTATCTGCTTTATGCATACAATGTACATTGTAGTTGTACATGTGTTAACCATTTTTGAAATCCTTGACGAGTAGTTACTTTGAATAGACTTAAAGGAGCAGATCCCTGTCATTTGTTTGGAAGAAACTTTTAAAAGCAATAATTGTTCAGTGATTAAGAAGTTATTAGATTTGTACAAACTAGGGAAGGTTTATTGAAACTATACAAATTGACATGCATGCAGTTTCTGTCATGCTGTTTAATGTTGCTTAATCGGATAAGTACATGTATATGTACAGTATCTTTTTCTTTTGATGTATTTTTTGTTCAGGAAGTTTGATGAATTGTATAAGTTCTGAGTAATTTGATATATGCACATTAAATAATAAATGATATACACAATGTACATGTACAGCTGTACTTGTAATACCTGTACATGACATGAACAAATGTAAATGTTCTTCTTTTATGTTTTTGGCTTTTTGCACACATGTACCTTTATTTAATGTGCTTGTATTTATACTTGATGTTTGATAAAACTAGTACACATGTCAAATGATTGTCCATGTTTAAAAGTATTGAAGAAAGTTTGCTTCATGTTATTTACACCATGGTGTTGGGGCCTCACTATGTGTATGTAGTGTACAGTAGATGTATGTAAATATACAGTATAAAGCTCTTACGGAAGGATTTCAAGAAATATTATCTTACATGTACATGTACATGTAAATTACAGTTATCTTGCTACATGTACATGTAGTTTGTACTATTGTAGTCAGTCATTTGTTAAGTCGTTTTTTTAAAACAAATTTTTAACAAATGAAACAGGTGAAGACAAGTCAAGAGACTCAAGACTTAAAATAAAGTATGCAAATGCTTGCAAATTAATATTCATCAAGTACATGTACCTTGTGCACCACAGCACCAATAAGCATTTGCCTAAAAAAAGGACAGTCGCTATCCTTTCATGTCTTAGACATTTATTAATACATGCAGCAAAATTTATTTAAGTGTTTATATTGAGTTAGTTACGGTATGGTATGAAAATGCTCCTATACCACATTGCCTCTCAGTATGATCTCATATACTGTACATGTACAGTACATCTGTGCCGAAAATTTATCAATGTTAAAGGCCTTCTGGCTCTCAACTGACAAGATAGTACATGTACTTACATGTACTATGCAGTCTGCACTCTGTTTATTTGAATGTTGCGTACAACACAAATACATGTATACATGTACATACTGTATAGGTATATTGTAAATGATCAATGGATATTTACATGACATGAACCCTGTATCATTAACTTGAAAGGCTTACATAGTGCGTCAAACTTTGTAAAATTACTTCCATACTTCATCATACTTCATCATACATTATTCATGGTAACGTTTACATGTACATTGTATGTACCCACTCAGTTTGAAAAATTCATGTCATTTTAATTTGAAGTGCTCTTTTAAATGTAAAACTGTTTTATAGATCAATTTCAGTGTAAAATAATTCCTTTTAGTGCATACAGTGTTGTACATATTACATGTACATAATAAAGAATATAATGAATGTTAATTTCAAAGAGGGTCAATGTGTGCTTTGTTGAATGCTTATTTTCAAGAATAATTTAATTGTTTTTCTTTTTCAAAGGAACAATTGACACACAAATCAATGTACAATGGATAATATTAAATCATTAACATAATTCAAAGAATGAAATACATGTAGAGTACCAAAGATTGACGTTGCAGCAATTTATCCCCTTAGAAACTGGCTCTAAATAGTCTAAGTGTCTGTGCATGTAATGACAGTGGTTGTTAATGATACAAGTCCCACACTCTATCCAACAGGCCATAGATTTATTCCTACATGTAGCGCAACCTTTTCTTCTTTGGAACCATTGCTATGCCATAACAAAAGACCACGTTATCACTTTGGTACTCTACAGTAGTATGTGTAGACTTAGAGTGTGGCAGATAAAGGAGAACAATTCAAGCAAATTACATGTCCTGTACATGTCAGATGAATGGAGATATGTTAAGTCAAGGACAGGAGAAAGAGAGAGAGAGAGAGAGAGAGAAGGGAGGAAGAGAGAGGAGAGGGAATACAAAGAGCAAGAGAGAATTTGAGAAAGTATTCAAAATGAAATGTATTGCTTACATGTACAGTATGCAGTATTGATAGACCTGTCCACTAACATATTCAAATGTTATGCCTACTGTTTTAACAAAGCTTGTTCTTGACAAGCTGATAGCTTGCCTCAGGTTTGCCAGACATAGCAATAAGTAATGTATGCAAAAAATGATTCAAGGTATTGTAGTTCATTCATTAAAAATAATGGCTTGCCTTATTACTAGGTAGCCAGGAAAGAAACATCCATGAATTTTAACCACTAAGTAAACAGGTCTATTTACAGCTTAACAATAATTGTTTTAGGGCAAAGTTGGCAAACCCCATGAATTTCAAAGCATAAGAGATTACATCTTAAATAAGAAGAAAAAAACATATTTCTTCCTAATTGATGATTTTTATATTAATAATGAAATTTCAAAAATGATTATCAGAGTAGATAAGATTGATGTCAATGGTTGCTCTAAAAAATGGAGAAATAAAATAAACAACAACACCAACTGAAAAATAACAACATCAAACAAAGGTTGAGAAAAGTTACTTTTTATTTAGTATAAACATGTATGTAAGTACAAATTGAACGGGTGTTGCTATGCACTTGGAAAAACTCTCTTATAAAGCTCTTGAATACATCTGGGCAAGATATTTGGAAAGTGCACACACAAAAATGGCTGAAGAAGGCAAGTACAGTTATAATAGGTTGAAGTTATACATACTTCTACTTTTCACACATTTCATATTTTGATAAATTGCACATACAGTGTATATATGCATTTTCTTTGGTGATATGATGAACGCTTCTTTCATTAAAATGCCGTTGTACAGTAAAACCTTGTTAAAAATAGCTTGAGAGTATTAAATAACTAAACCTGTTATGAAATCCAGGTGATTATGATCTTTCTAATTTAGGATTTTGCCATGATATAACAAAGGACATTCTTTTTTTTGGGTCCAAATCCTCACAACAAAGTGGTACTGTATACGTAGCACTTTGCATACAACGACACATACACCGATAAAAGAACTGTACAATAAAATTGTGCAAATTGAGGACATACTGTAAACAGTACAAATTAGTTTCTCATAACATGATTGGGTAAATCATAGAACCCAATACACTTTGTTGTGACTAAGTGTAAGATATATACAATTTGATTCCCCCAAATCACACATGATGACTGAAGGTAAATCCAACCCTAACGGAAAGTTGTCCTGAAGTACTAGGATACAAAAACAGAGTAAAGCAAGTTGGTGAAAGATTGAACAAAATCTGACAAGCAATTAAGAAAGTTGTAATCACTGTACATGAAATTTCAAATTGGCCAAATTTGCTTCAAGACACTTAACGACTAAAATGTCATTTTTGTCAAAATGCTTTACTCAGAACAATCTTTTTCTACTAAGAGGACCTATAACAATAGGCTTTACAGTATAGTGAGTATTGAGTACCTACTGTCCAAGGGGAAAAGGTGCTTTAAATTTGGAGAACCCCTAAATTACTCCACTATGCTCAATATATTGCCAATTTGAGATTTACATACCTTTAGGGAACTCATTTTTCAAATATCCATAAATCTCTTCTTTGTCCCATTTTATGTCAAGTTTCATTATCCCGTTTTTCTTATTTTTCTGCATTCACACAAATCATGTTATTACAAATGTAGGATTTTCCTTTAAAATTGTTCATCCCAGACTTGTTTTGTCACATGCATTTTTACTTGTTGATAGATTTTTGATTTATGTAAATTAATTTCAACATAAAATTAACATATGAAATATCATCTAACATATAAAGCTCTTCACTTGCACAAATGTTGACTTACTGATAATGCATACAAGTATTGCAGGGAAATGATTTTTTTTTAATGTGAACTTCCATGTAAAGAGCAGTAGTATGTTACAGTTATGATTGAAAAAGCATCATCAAATATCTGACTACATTATCCAGTTTATGCACTATAATCATCCACACAAACCCCATGCAAAATGTAACTGATTAATTATCAATGAATATTGGGTCTTTATAATCCCATACACAAACATATACTGTTAACAGACATCCTAGTATCTTATAACTTGAAGTAACATCAGAGATTACAAACACAGTGTATTGTGTACACTGTTTCATTGACATTGATAAAGATAAGCAAACTGAACAGTACTAAAAAACCTGACTAATTTCACAACATATTTTGAGCAAGCGTTTCTTTGCCACTCTTTTAGTCACAACATCTGCACATTCATTACATTTTAACTCTTCTCATGATAAGAGGAAGGGAGGAATCGTTATGAATTGTATCAAGCTGAAGAAAAAAAAGATCTGTAGAACAGGCTGGGATTTCTCACCTGACAGCAATAATGGATCTAATACATCAAATGCAGAGTACTAAATCTTGCAAAACAGGGGTCTGAACTCTGAACTAAATCTGAAATGCATTACCGGTAAACAAAACTTAATAGTCGTCTAGCAGTGTGTGTATAGTCTGTCCATGAACTGGAGGTAGAATCAATGCTTTGCAAACTCGTTTAATTTAGATGTCATCCATTGCTGCAACGCTGGGAGATCCAATTTGGTCAAGGGGTTTTTGGCAAATGATGGATAACCATGGTGATGGCGTGGTATCTTCTCTTGGAATATGCATTCTTTCTTCATGTGCATTGCCAGCTTCTTGACATCTGCTGACACATCCTTACTCTTATGTTCTCCTCTTTGTAACCGCACATGTGATTCCTTGTCACATTTTCGCAGTATTCGGTCACATGCTTGAGCTGAATGGCTGATCCTGCCTACAGAGGCATCACTGATTTTGCCATGGAAGTGACCACACTCACATTTGAACACTCGGTTGTGGTGCTCATTCTCTCGGTCAACTTCACTATTTGTGTCTTCATGCCCTACATTGTTAACACATCGATTCCAGATGAGTTGATGTGAGAGCTTAGGAGATAGAATACACTTCACTTGAGCTAGAAGTCGAAGAGAGTGGTAAGTGTACTTTGTTTTGTTTGCTAGCTTGAAATACAGCATCAAGAATTTGTACAGTCTTATGGTTCTTTCTCCGTCACCATGCTTACGGGCATCCTCAAAATCCTTCCAAAGAAGACACATACTGAGGGCAGCACAGCTGCAGTTAAATATGCTATCTTCTTTACCTGTGCTAGATTGAACTGCAGTACCTGATGAGTTGTGTTTGTTCTTCATGTGTTTTCTCAGTCCCTGTAGCTGCAAGTACTCCTTTTTGCAGTGAGGACACACCAATTTGGAGGGTTCTGCAGTAAAGTCTGGCCCTTCATGGATGGCAAATGTGTCAACTATCAGATTCAGCTGCTTCCTGACGTATTCTGTTGGTTCCATGGTGTCCTTGTCATACACATTTCTTGTTGGCTCTGAATCAACATCATCCATGCCAAAGTGCTCCAGCACTGCACATACAATCAGAGAATCTGTGTACTTGCTCAGAAACTCAACTGATCCATTAACATCTTTCATTGGATGCGATGAAACATTATGGGCTTTGAAAAAGTTTCTAGCTGCGTACATTGTTCCTGGATCCCGAGAGGAACTTGTTGAGTATAGGAGTTTCCAAATGACCTGCATTAAATGAAAAAAAGACCAAGACAAATCTTATGATTAAGAGTTCATGAAAGAAAGAAAAGAACCAGTCATTATAACAACTGAGGAAGGAGGATATCCTTTGCTCACACATGTCCTACAGTTTCAATAGCCTTCATGAAAACATACAACAAAATATTTATGCTGCTTACTACAAAAATGATGTAAATATGGTTTCTGTTTAATTTGTAAAAACTGTCACATGTGCCTCCAACATTTTGCAGAGTGGATTTGGTGCAATATAAGTTATATTTATTATTATTTATTGGTTTATGGTTAATTTTGTCAAGGTACCCAAAAAATTAATATTTTTCCCTAAATTAAAAAAAAAAAAAATATTGGAAAGAGTATTATCAAAGATATAAACAGTTTATCTTCATAGGAAAAAATTAATGTCACTGACTAATGAGACAGGTCAGGCCCAAAGCATTATTATCTTGAATTAGGATCATAAATTTAATATTTTACCTCCAAGTAATTTGCCATTGTGTGGAAATCGTCGATGACAGGAACCGTACCATCCCACTTTGCTGCTGCAGAGGTGCTATCCTGTCGATCCAACTTTGTGTTCATTTGTCTCTCGCAAGTAAGAAGATCACCACCAGAGATGATTGGTAGTTGCTGGTCATCAGCAACAACAGGAATGTACTTGTTCATCTCATCAAGGATTGCCACCATTCCTTCGTTTGTGTTCTCATTCTCAGTTATGACTCCAAGATTTTCCTAAGATGTGAGAGTAACAAAAAGATCACATAAATAAAATAAAATGCATTATTATGTAGTTTGTGTACTTGGAATTTACTTACCAGGGTGAGGTGGTTATTGTACAATATCTTATGAATGTGAAAATACATCCTGAAAGAAAAGCTGCAGATAAATAAGTAAAAGTAGAACATGATTTTATCACAGCAATCTCTGCCTCTCCCTGTTACAAAACTGACTGAAAATATGGAGGGACTATGATAGGCAAAGAGTAATCACTGATTTACAACTATAATAAGTGTAAATTAAATACATAATATTCTCTACTGAATGATGATAAATGTATTAGATAAAAATTAATAATAACAGTTTAAAGTAAATGAAGTAAAAGCAAGTAATTACCACATGACTCTTTTTCTTTGTCTCGTTCATGTACTGGTGCTGAATATGACTAGGGACGAAAGATCCCATCCAGTCTAAGGAGGGAATGTTCCTGGCAATGCAATGGCCAATTAATGTGGCCCACTCATTCCTGAGGTGCTCGTTGTCTTCTAATGAGGGTAATAATGTTGTCAATGGAACCTTCCTGATGTCCGCTGGAGGTGGTGTTTCACTTGAGAGATTGTGGTCTACTATTCTATTTTCAACTGCAAGCAAGTGGTAGTAGTGAAGATCTTTGGTTTTGTCCATCATAGTTGATTGTCTTGGCCGTATACGCAGGTCAACATTATCCCCATTAAGCATATATCCTGGATGCCTACTTTTGTTTAGTTCTTCGAGATCATGTTGTGCACCACTATCCCCATCTTGAATCTTTAGTTGAAGTTCTTTTTCAGTCTTGTATTCTTCTTCTAGCTTGTTCTTCCATTGAAGCACAGTTTGGTCGTAGTCTTTACCATAAGTCACCTGCTTATGTAAAACAGTTTCATATGCAACACTGACACCTCGTGAATGTAGTCTTTTGATACATTTTGCGCTACCCCCACCTTGCTTTACTGTCAGTCCAGTCATTGTTTGATGTGCATTAAGGTCTCTATTTCTAAGGTATAGCAGTGTTCCTGCTGCTGACATTATTCCTGGCTGGATGGTTTCATAACTCTTCTTTTTTCTTGTTTGCAGCCGTGGGTTTACTGCTGCAGCTTTTAAGCAAGTAAGCAATAGGGGTGCTCTTTCCTCAAGTTCTTTCTCTTGCGCTTTGTGGGACCATGTCTGAAGTAAGAATTCAAAGAGATAAAGAAAGTTTTATATTTGGGAAATGCATATATATGATAACAAGATTTAAAGAAATACTTTCATTGATATTTTATATTTCAAGATACATTCTTTCTTGTTTTACCCTGAAATGTTTTGTTTTCTTTGCCCAAGTAAGTTTAATCCACACAATGTGAATTTTTAATATGATTATAAATTACTTGGTAATATATATATACAAGTTGTCTAAGGCTATTTGGTGATCTATCAAATTATTATCTATTCCATTATTCACATTGTAATTAAATCTACAACAGTGCATGGTCCAGGCAAAATATTTTTTTTTCTTCTCCAAAAACATAACATCCTCAGATTTCTGTTAAAATTTATTCCAAAGAGAGAAAAGGTAGCGGTAACACAGACAAAAACTAGAAATAGCTATATGTAATCACTGTAATACATTTGCTGCTTGTAAGTTTTGGCTTGCATGGTGATGTAGATTGAGGACAGAGGATTGAGGAGTCCTGAAAAGGACTGTTTATCTGTCTTAGCTTATAGTTCTAAGGAGAACTATAGTGCTTGGAGAGGAGTCCTCAATCCTCTCTCTCTCTCTCACATGGTGCACCCACAAGCCTACTGTATATGTAATACATTTACCGGTGATAGACACCTTGATCACTACTGCAAAACAATTTTTTTCTTTTCAATCTGAGCTTTAAGTTTTGTATTAATTATTATATTAACTAATTGAAAGTCACACTCTTCTTCATTTGAATACTAACCTCTAATGCTTCTTTGCTTGAATCCCGAAAGGAAGACGGTGTTGCAGAACTACACAATACTGAACACTCTTTGGAGATCTCTTCAGCGACATATTTGTGTATGTCTCTTATCCCATATTCAGTTGTCTGTATTGCAGCATCTGCAGACTGAAAGGATAGAAAAAAACAAATTATTCATCACGTGGCAAACAATGCTAGTAATATACTATGTCTACAGATGATACAGAAAACATAACCATACAACTATATTTTTATATAACAGCAAAGTGGTGGACTAATCGTCATAGTCCCAAGTCTTCTTCTTGATGGTTTAGTGCTGGAAAATAGAACAAACACGATCAACTTTTACCATCAAGTCTGATTTGAATTGAATGAACCAAGGTACCAGATAAATTTGTTATGCAAGTTGGCAAGTATAGACTGTTTATTTGAATATTGAAATATTTGATTGGAATTAAAATTTCAAAATTGGTGAAAATTGTATATGATACAAAAATTGCTATAATTATGTGCTTACTTATTCTGTGCTTTATTTTGTAAGGCAATCTGATAAACTTACTGCTGATGAAAATGCTCCAGTTGAAAAATTGAGTTTCTTTCGGGTACTGGCTGGTGCTGTGATCTTCTGGGTTTTTGCTGTGCGTTCTAGTGAAACCACAGGACTTTCACATGTCTTGCTCATCCTTTTCTTCCGCACGGATGGAGTGGAAGACTTGCCCGAAGAGATGGAAATATTGCCTGTATTGGCTTCATTGTTATACTGTACCCTTGACACTGCAATGGGTGCCGAGACTGAAGCTGAAACTGCCTGATACTGATAGTTCTCCTCGTGCTGCCAATGGAAGGCATGTTTCAAGATGGTGGCCGTTCCTGCTGCCTTTTCAACCTTCGTTTTACAGGAGATACAGATCTTCGTAGCAGAACCAGAAGCAGATAAATCTATGCTTTTGTCTAGGCCAGCCAAAACTGAAATCTTTTGTGCTAACTCTTTAGTTAGTTGTGTGTATTTCCTGAAAATCACAAGTTCTCGGCCACATACACAACACACACGAAATGATGATCTTGTACTACTACTTCTACCACTATTAGTAGTAGTAGCTGTACCTGTAGTACTAAACCTAGTCGTACTCACTGTATCATGCTCTGAGACCGCGGAGCAAGCACTTGTTGAAGGAGGCTGCTGCCGTGAAGTTTCCTTAGAATTTGAAGAACTATCCAACACTGAAACGAGCTTTGTGGGAGTTTCTTCCATGATAATTTGACATTTTGTGAAAAGTTATGTAGAAATCATTTTCATCATGACAAAATTACGTAGTCACAAACTAGTGAAAGCAACGACCCAATTTGCCTTTCTTCGAGACGTCACAATTTTGAGAGCAACCAAAACATCGTCAACCTGCCAAATGTAAATAAACTGCACGTGTTAATTTGCCTTTCTTCGAGACGTCGCAATTTTTTGTCAACACTATCATCCATCACGCACAGAGTAAACTCTAAGTAGTACGAATGACGTAAAGCAATTGCTTGGACAAAAGGACTAAACCTAAGACTATCACATCGAACGAAAATGAGTTGGACTAGTTCATTTTACAAACAGGAAATATCCAATCATGTCATTTACAATATTTAGCTCAAATCATTAGTTGCTTCCTAATTTATTGCAATTTTGCATGTAAAATAGATTTAAATGTGATATCTTGTATTTATCATTCATATATTCAACTCAGAAGCAAAATTTATGTACGTTTTTTTACCTTTTCTTACATGCTTTGATATTGAACGAATCACGAACGAAGGCAACTGGGAGATCGCCGTTCTGATTGGTCCATGAATCCAAAGTAGGCGTATTGGCATGCTAATATGTATCTATGAATAATTCATGCGAGCAATGAAATTCACTTTGCAAAAGGCCTCGTGACGTTCCGTCACTCGGCCGCGCGTTCACTCCGGTATCTAGACTCATCTCAGCCGCTTAGCCAGAGTCACGAGGCCTTGTCAAAAGGCTATGCCAGTACCAGTGTGTATTCACTCTCACAAATTTTATCTTTCCTCCTCCAACTTTATTTTCTTTTTCGTTCTCATCTCTCATTCTTTCTCATTCTCATTCTCAGGACTGTGTTCTCCTCCTTTCATTCCCCCTACCGTAATTAACGGTGTATTAACCGCACCTTTTTGCCGCCGAAAAAATTCAAAGTTGGGGGTGCATTATGCCCTTCCACCTGGCACTATGCCTGGCAATGTCTCCCAGCTCAGTAATCGGTGTGTTGACTCACCACTCGGAAATTAGAACAACACTCAAATTTGTCTGTCATCTTGGTTTGAAAGTAATCTTTCTGATAGATTTCAATATGTAGTTTATAATAATAATTCCTCCAATTTTTCTTCTATTACACGGCGTACCACATGCAAGGTTCTATCCTAGGTCCTCTACTGTTTTTTAAGTCTGCAAAAAAAAAGGTTGAAAGGGCGAAAAAGAGGGGTGCGGTTAATACACAAGGGCGGTTTATACACCGTGAAGTTAAACTCATATCCTTTATGATTTCTTCCCCATATTTGCAAATCTACATGTATGTACAGTAATGCACAAACCACGACAAGACTTAAAGATAAAGTTGAGTTCTGGTCATGCGATTCTATTGTTAAAAAGACGGGTGTGGAATCAACCAATAAAAGTTTATCATGTAGCATATAAGTATTGGTGTTACTGCATGGTTCTGTAATCATCAAAATGATAAGAAATTTGGCCGAGTCCTGGGAAAAGTAACAAGTGCTGTACACAGAACGATATGGGACTACACAAATGTGTGGCATGAAAATGATGTTGTCCTCATTTTTAAGCTGTTAGATGTCATATCTAGAATATGAAGGCATTTGAAGAGCCATGCTTTTCATGACACATTTTTTCTCTAATGTTCTTCCACACTTGTATAATAACAATGAAAATGCTCACAAATTATTTTTCACCTCTCCCCAAAACTCAATATCTTCTCTTTAAACAGCAACACAGCAACATCCACACATGTAAATGTAAAAAACATGTTAAAAGAAATTGAACAAGGACATAAAACAAAGAACAGCATATATGTGTATGAATTTATTTGCATGCAAGCTTTTAATGATGTGAGACAGAGTACCGTAAACAAAACGGGCGTTTAGCAAAGATTTCTTAGTTTGGTGTCCAAATGTAAAATTAGGGTGTTCAACATGAATAGGGCATATGCATGTAATAGCGTGTTTCTACATGAGATTAAAAAAGAGAACGGTATTGTCTACCTAGGAATTTAAAATAACTAATTAACGTAACTATAACAGCATATACAGTAGTTAACAAAATTGTTCCACCCTTAATTATGAATTTTGTAATATGTGAAAACTTGATTTGTCCCGATTTATTTATTACTTTTTTTAATTAAAGCAAGTATAGTAATTGTTACACATTTGAAATACTCTTTATGGTTATATATACACATGGATTTACTGTTTAGGATAGAAAATTAGTTTATTATTAATGTAATGAATCAGTTATACTTAAAAATGTTATAAATCAATGATCACGAAGCTAATGTACAATTGCATTTTTTTAAATGTCACCTGTGCCTGGGAAGCAAAAAGCGAACTGACTCGCTGTAACCCTCGGGTCTCTCCTCCCGGTATAACATTTGTAAAGCACTGTATTTCAAAGCACATGGACGAACATATAGTGCTAGTGCTTTCATTTTAAGTACTATACATGTCATACCCTTACCAAGTTTTGTCATTTTTAAGTACTGGTATGTGAAAAATTGATTTGTCCCAATATACATTTCTTGACAATGTGACATTCTAACCCATTGCTTACTGGAACCTGGGGGGTGTTTCACAAAGATCCTAAGTTGAACTTATCTCTAAGTTGGACTTAACAATTATGGAAAGCTGTTAGCATCTTTGAAAATATTGTGTAAAAGTTATTTTAAAAGGTATAAAATGTTGATTCAAATCATTCATATTTTCTATTATCATGGGAGATTTCATGTTCTTGACGTGGAATTTATGAAAAGTCTAAAAAACTTGAATTTTTGCTTTTGAATATATTTCATTATAAGGCTACAGATGGCTCTCCATAATTTTAAAGTCCAACTTAGAGTTAAGTTCAACTTAGAATCTTTGTGAAACACCCCCAGGTGTTCCCTGTGTTAAGTTTATGGGAATTAGATAATTGAGTAGTCAACAGGGTTAAAGCATACATCCAAAAGTATTCAACAAAGGCCCTACTTCAACGAGCTAACCTTTTCATTCTTGAGTTACGAAAAACACAAAAATCATAAAAATTTACAAGAAGTACGTATGACTAATTTGGTTATCTGCACATTGTCTGTTTACAAGATAATTATACAGAAAAGCACAAGGTACATGCATGATAAGCGGTTGATTAAATATAAGTAGCATTTCCTTGGTATATAAAACAGATGATGCATGCCTTTTGATATATTCCTACAATGATTTTTTTTTCTTTTCTTTCTACACATATATATACATGTACATTTATAATATACAAATATTGCATGCATTGCTTAATAGTCGGTATAACATATTTTCACCTCAAAATTAAGTTTTTCTTGTGTGCCATTATTTCAACCTCATCCTGTGGCCATGGTGAAATATAACATCAATCTGGAAATATTGACTATGTCAATTTATATATTTTGTAATATGCAACGCCAGAGCATGCAACGCCAGAGCATGCAACATTTGTATATTGAACTACTACAATATTACTAACATGAAATGAAAAAGCAGAACACAAAATCATATAAATTATACCAATGAGATGTATTATTTTCTTCATATTGATATAAGTACTTATAATTTTAAATCAATGAATAGAAGAAGTAGATTTATATAATAAGAGAACACACATACTTATTTCCATTACAATTTGAAATTTATCTCACAGTAGCGCTTACAACTTAAAGAATAAACCTTTAATATACCAGTAGAAGATATATATATATATACAGTGCGTCCCAGAAAAAACGAAACCGAGAAGTATCAATGTTTTATCATAACTTAATCACAACCATAATTAATGAATGATACATATTTGGAAAGCTTAGAGTCTCCTCTTTCAGTTGATGCTACTCATCGATAAACATCGATACTTCTCGGTTTCGTTTTTTCTGGGACGCACTGTATATATATATATCATGTCCAAACACAAATACTGGGAAACGATTGAACTTGAATTTACAATAAATGAATAATATATAGCTATATCAAGATTCAACAATACTGTTCATAAACATGGTGGCAGAAAAAGAGAATAAGCATATCATTGAGGTGGGAAAATAAATTTAAAGTAAAATCCAGACATTTTACCTATGTCAAATTGCTACTCTAGCCGACTATGGTTTCTCTTTTTGTATGAACGAACAACAATTCATAACACAACGTTTGTGTAATTTTTAAGAGAAAACTTGGCATATAACTTCTGGGACACAATATATATCACCTAAATGTACAATATTGCATACTTGGACGTCGGTTAATAGACTAATGCCATAGCTATAATGTTTCATTGGTGCGTGCATACATTTTATTGCAAAAATCATTGCGAGATATGTTTAAAGCACATGTACAGTACACCCAGCATAGACAACAGATTTATTTGGTGTTAGTTTTATATATACTATATAAATATGTGTACCTTCAAATAATACTTTACATACAGGCTGTTGACATTGCCATAATGTTTCATATGTGCATAAATGTTATTGCAAAAATCATTGCTAAAAGAAAGGTGTACTGTATAAATAAAAGCACATGTACACCCTGCATAGACATACTGACATAGGTATTAAACAACAGATTTCTTTGGTGTTAGTTTATATATATAAACATGTGTACCTTCAGATAATTGTTTACATATAGGCCTATCTAATTTCTACCACAAAAAACACTCGCCTTGCTTACCAATACTAGTCTGTTTCATTAGTTACTATATATCATTTGCATATACAAAATTCGATATTAAAGTACTTTTCATAATTGTAGTTATGACAACTTTGACAAGTAACATTAAAAAAATATTGAGAATCCTTTCAGTAAATTCCCAGAATTATTACATGTACTGTATCTCAAGCATGGAAGCTAAATGTATAAATTGAAAGATAACAATTTTAAAAAGCAATTTCCATGTACCGGTAGTCTGTATCTTAATAATATATTTTTGTTCTTAATCCCCAAAAGTCACATTCTTTCTCTTTTGTCACAATTATTTCCACCCATCCAATATCTCTTGTTCTGAAGACAATCCTTTCATGGAAGCAGGGAAATACTATATATCAGAAATATTGAATATATATAATCGTGTCTCTATAATCCATCTAAGAATCATAAGTACTCAAGATATTGTCTATTTAATAAGAATACTAAGGCACAGAATTGTCCAATATTATTACTATTCATTTTCTTTTACAAAACTTGATACTACTGATCCATATAAATAGTGCAGCTACTATATGAATACATGAATATTCTACTGCGCTTAAGACATCATCACATTATTACCCCGGCTGTAGCTGAGCCGCCATAATAAGGCGCTAAAGCATTCAAGGAATTTCTTCCTTGAATGGGTACGTATTTACTTCACCTGGGTGAAGAGTGGCAAATGTAGATTAATGTCTTACAACGTATCCACTAGACCACAACACCTTTACATATTAAAAATATCTGTTTCCCATATAAATGATAATCACTACACACATGTACATACATGTACGCATTTGTTTCAGGTGTAAACAATTATTTAACTTCATATAAAGAGGAAGACCCTTTTAATAACTCAAGGCACTTGTTCTAGAGGCATTGTTTTGAACAGAAGACTGATATAATAATGATTTGGTACTTTATGAGACACTGCACCTGTTGAAAGGCATTTTTGACTGTTTCAAAAATTTGAGAAGGCACATGATACATACAAAGGATTGTATGAAAGAGGATGGATACATGTACCTTTAATAATTGCACCTTTTATCACTGTGTTTATGTGAAGGAGGGTTGTCAATGCATATGAAATCATTCACAATGGCACGTTTTCTAATATTTTGCGTTTCACAAAAAACAACATTAATCCAAACAATTTGTTGATGCAACTAAATTTCTCTTGCGGCACCCCTAGAGATGTCTTGTGCCGCAGCACCCTGGTTGAAAAACGCTGTGTTAGACAGTGGTTACATCGGTAGGGTCCGTGGTTCCATTGCTTTGGTTTCGTTTACCCATCTGGAGATGCCATCTAATACCAAAGCAGATTACCAGGATGCCACCGATGACAACGATGGCGATAAGAACCCAGCCATATACAGGTACGGTGGGTTTAGCCTGTAAATTAGATTAGTAAAAAGAAAACAATTAATTCCTGCACTTAATCATTATATGGTTGCATAAGCCTGGAGATATTGAGGTACACTGTATATGGAGGTTGAGTATTAGGTTTGGGAACAACAAAAATTAATTGAAATGATGATGAAAAGGGAGAACCATTTGTTCATCATTTCAACTTTCTACATTAGGAATTTTCTAGTTACATGCATGTATCATATTACATGAAAATCAACATTATTTGGGGTACACATGGAAAGTACAGATTCTCATTAAAGCTGCCTTTCAATGAATGTATTCTGTCTTCTAGTACTTTCCATATTTGTTTTCTTTGAAATTATTCCAAGATTTTCTGTCATAAAACAATGGAAAACTCTGTATTCTGTCTTCTAGTACTTTCCATATTTGTTTTCTTTGAAATTATTCCAAGATTTTCTGTCATAAAACAATGGAAAACTCTTCTACTTTGTCCAACATTAAGCATCACATGTACCTTCTAAGTTTGTGATATTACATTTTCAAATACTGTAAGCTGTAGTTTTATTCAGAGAAACTCACATGTGACATCACTGAGGTGACTATGTCCCCTTTTTTTATAAAGTTGCATCTTGCCCCAAATTTAGAGAATGTTGACCATGTTTGATTGTCAGCAAGGTAGACTTTCCAAATAGACAGCCCACCTTCATGGAAATCTTTAATTTCAAGTGTGCTTTCTAAAAAAATGACTGTTTGTGGGCGTGACAAACAAGTATTCTCTGCATATTTTATGAGAGGAATAACTGACACGTCTTCGTCTTAATGTGTTTGTAAGAAGTGATTACCTCTTTTAAGATTATTGAATAGTCAAATACTTGCTTTGAGGGCTTGTTTGTGCCATTTGAAAAATAAATTGCAAGCAGATTTGTTCTTGCATGTGCAGTAAGTGCATATTGGGCACTGTGTTTCTACGGTATTTGAACTCACCGGAATGTTTCCTTTTGAGGTGATGTTATTGTTGCAGGCAGTTGTGACCGTTGTCATAGATGATGTAGTTGGTTGTGGACGTTGTGAACAGGTCTTGCTAACCAAAAAAGTTGCTCCAACCGATGACACATTCAAGACTTTACCACTGTTGCTTTCAAAGATGAAAGCATAGAATGGGAAATATTCGTCAAGATATTCCAAGGAATATACATCCATCCGAAACTCCACAGTCCTGCTGACGTTGGTCGTTGTGACTTGGAAGCGATTCAGATCTCGATCCAGTGTGTCATCAAAGAGGGGCACACTCCCATTGTACTCGACAAAGTCCCTTATTTCGTCTGGTTTGTTCGTAGTGAGAACTACCTTGTAGAATTCTAAGGGTGTAGTACCCCCTACTTGATAAGATACAGCCAATGAAGCATTATCTCCTTTTAAATAACAGTCCTTGTCTGTCTTAGGTTCTTGGATAAACCATGCTGCTTCTGCCGTTACATGTATAGACATACATGTAATTGTAAAGTACATACATGTAAACGCTATACACAGGGATAATTTCATTTTGGACTGGATACGTACACTGTTGACCAATTTAATTGTCGTAGCGAGTTTGTTGTTGAATAGCTCTGTATCGCTGATGAAAATGTAACTTTAACAGACGAGAAGGTCCTCTAAACAATTTCTGTCCTTTCTGTCCTTTCAAAAAGTCCTTTTATGCCTCGCTCTATTGAAATTTGCTCCCGACAAATTTTTCTCGTGACAAATTTTGTCGCATCAAGCAAAATGGTTTCCTGACATCTGACTTTGTGGCACAAGAGGGCAGCAAACAATATTTATCATTCAACGTACCAATTTTATTTTCGTAACAAAGAGTTTCCATTCTTTGGTAAAAAAAATATTCTTTTTCGTCATTCTTGTTCAATGATTTGAAAAGCATCCCCCTTTTATAAGGCCACATGCGTGACTGACTTCACCCTCTGACAGAAGGCTTTATACACAAATTGTTGATAAAAATTTGCTATACAAACTTACAATAATTGTATCATTCCATCATTTCAGAAATCACATAATGGAAATCAATAATTCAATTCAAATCAGATTTTTTTTTCTTTCTGTATTTCTTTTTACAGAGTTTGACATTCATTAGAAATACAGTAGTCGGGATAATAGGAAGGGAGAAACATAGAGAGAGAGATGGGGAGAGAGAGAGAGAGAGAGAGAGGGGGGAGGAGAGAGAGAGGAGAGAGACAGAGAGACAGACAGACAGAAAGAGAGAGAGAGAGAGAGAGGAAGAGAGATAATAATAATAATAATAATAATAATAATAATAATAACAATATATAATGATGATAATAATGATAATGATGATAATAATAATATATAATAATAATGATAATGATAATGATATTAATGATAAATATTGATAATGGATATTTTTTAGTGCACATTTGCACCACACAAGTTTCTCAAGGCGCTCAAATGTTCCACAGGCTTTTAATAGCAAGGCTACAGATTTCAGTGCTTTCACAGCATGGAAATACAACTTAACATCAATGAATAGCTTAATAGAATACAAATATAAAGGAATACAAAAAAAAATCCTTTCAATATTACACAAAAGCAAACTAAAACCTCATTTTCTGCACCCTTCCAAAATACAGGTCAATAGGGGTCAAATTTGCCACAATTACAGTGACAGTTACAAATGGAAGCTTATGAAAAATTTGGTACAATACGATAGAGAAACTTGGACAGTACAATGTACAAGACTTATGTCACAGAGTTGCCCATTTGTATTTGATTGATTCATAACTTTCTTAATTTTGATTGTACATATATTTTCCTTATACCTTTGATTATCTGTTTCTTTTACTTTTCTTTTTTTATTTTTTAATATAAAAACAAATTTATAATCAGGGTGGATTTCCACTTTAAATCATAATGTTTTCATGATTTTGGTTATATGCCTGACCAATGACCCGGATGAGGTGTCCCTATCAATATTCTTCAGTTTTCTGACAAAAGATGGTACTAAATTCTGTCAATAGTCTGTTTCAAGTTTCAAGTTTACCGGGCACTTATTTCCACATTTGGTTCCTAAAAAAAGCAAATATACATACATGTCCAGACACATAAATAGAGTCAAACCTGTCTACAGCGACTGCCCAAGGGAAACACAAAAAGTGGTCTTTGTAGACAGGTTCCTTTAGTACATGTTTTAATGAGAAACCAGTTTCAAGGGAAACAAAACATATGCTTGTTTTAGACAGGAGATCTTTGTAGACAGGTGGTGACTAAAGCAGGTTTGACTGTATAAACATATTGTTTTCAATGCTTATTGATTAAAATAAATTTCCCTTCTTCTCCTCTGCAGTGATTTCCAGTCGGAGGTTCACCGTTCATCCCATCGTATGGACCCTGTCCATATCGGCCAATCAGCAGGCTTCGTCGACTCTGACTACACCAGCTTCACGGGGACGTCGGGTGACTACAACTATCTCGATCCAAATTACAGTCCCGCTGTTCTTTGATGGATGATTATTCTTTTTTCCATTTAAATATTCCCGTTTGTCAACTCAACAAGTCAGTCCTTACATACATGTATGTCCATGAGTTTAAAGCCAGTCTGCACTAGTTTGGCCAGGGGGATTAGACCTCCCCGCAAGGTCACTGACAGGTGGTTATCTCATCAAATCAGCTCTCAATTAACATAAGAAAAAGTGGTTCATGGGGGACCAACAGGCACTGATTAGGCATTGTTTGCTATATAGAGGGCGCAAGTAGCTATAAGTAGTGCAGTGGGGCTTTAAAAAACATTATTGACCCAGCGATAGAGAGTTTGGGTGGCCGTAACTACCTTGCTCCTTATCACGATTCCACAAAGTTCAGAATTTGTCAGTTCAGACTACATTATCTTTATGGGAAAGAAGTCCTTAACAGAGCAAACAAAGAGAGAGAACTGATTAACGCAGTGCAGAAGAGAAAACTAGTGTATGCTGATCATGTGATGAGAGGAGGAGGATTGCAGAAGATCTTGCTGGAAGGAATGGTAGAGGGTAAACGAGAAAGGGGTAGACAGCGAATCACTTGGTTTGATGATGTCAAGAAATGGACTGGTTTTAACTACGGAGAGGTTAGAGCAAGGGTACATGACAGAAAGAGATGGAGGTGCATAGCCGCCAACCCCTTCCGAAGGGACGGCACTAGATGATGATGATGATCTTTATGGGGACTTTGAATATTAAACTACATGTACATTTGCAACAACAGCTTCAAGCTTTCTGTTTCTCTGGTACGCATGACAACTCCTGTATAAGTGTAGCTTGTCCAATGTGAGCTCAGTATTGCTGCAAAATGTGTAATCATGTTTCAGATTTTTGTTTTTTGTTTACTTTATGTATGACACAAACAGTAAGAAATAAACGTATGAGGTACATAAAGTATTATCTGAATAGACAGATACATGTATGTATGTCTAGAAGGGAGTCGTGCTAGCTCAATACTTTTGTCAACAGTTTATGCAATGTTATATAAATATGATGCCCATGTAACACTGGTAAAAGTATCACATACTGAGCAAAGATTTTGAAGATAAGCAACTGAAACAGAAATGGTTCTAGCAGGGCACTACTACATATATTCATTGCTACATATCTTGAACAGATAATTTCATTTTTTGTGTGTTGTAGAAGATCTGATACTAATGTTAAATGGACATTGTCATATTTTTTTGGGCCCCAAACTCATGTAATGACTCTTATGGCTATTTAAAGTCCAGTGTGTAGCTTGCAAAATTAACTCTTGAAACCTTATATAGCATAGCGATGCCAGGTTACGATGCCAGGTTCCCCAACCCCTTTAGAAGGCAATGGCCCGTATTCACAAAGAGATTTGATGTAACATACATGTATGAACCTCCTGTATGTATTTGGGTCTTTGAGTATGGCTTACCCATTATATGAACATGTATCTCGATGTGTGTACAATTTTTCTTTGTGTCACCAAATTATTTGGTCATGTATAAAATGTTACATGGACATTTTTATTCTCGTCTTAATTCATCAGTATATTATTTGGGAGTACCAAGGAGTTGAGGTGGTGAAAACCTGAGAGAGGCAGAAAGAGATTGAGAGAGCAAGAGAGAGAAAGAGAGGGAGGGAGAGAGTGAGAGAGGAGAGAGTGAGAGAGCAAGAGAGAGAGAGACAGAGAGAGAGCAAGAGTGAGAGAGGAGAGAGCAAGAGGGATGGGAGAGAGTGAGAGAGAAGAGAGCAACAGAGAGAAAGAGAGAGAAGAGAGCAAGAGAGAGGGAGTAAGGGAGTTGGGTCTCCTTGTGACTGCTCTACATTCCGTCCTGTCTGTAGCCATTTCCAAATCAATTTTTCTACTATCTTCCTTAATACAATCTATGCACCTCTTCTTAGGACTTCTTTTCTTTCTACTTCCTTTCTCTGCTGCCCATCTCTAATCTGTTCATCGTCTTCTTTCCTCTTCAAGTGTCTATACCATCTCAGTCTGCTCTCTCTTATCTGTTTCTTATCTCAGTCTGCTCTCTCTCTCTAATCTGTTCCTTATCTCAGACTGCTCTCTCTAATCTGTTCCTTATCCCAGTCTTCTCTCTCCCTCCCCAATCTTCTCTTCCTTTATCTCAGACTGCTCTCTCTAATCTGTTCTTTTAAACCCCCTGTCCACACACAACATTTTCTGTGATTAGCTATACCGTTTCGCGATAGTTATACAGTTTCGCGATAGTTTTACGATGAAATTGTGTGTGTGGACGCTCACGGACGATACGTCGTATAACGAAACGTCGTATAACGAAACGCAGGTTTGGGCATCGTTTCGAACTAGAACTCAATAAAGAATCACGCCTAATCATGCCTAATCACGCCTAATCACGGAAGGTGTTGTGTGTGGACGTAACTAGTGTAACTAGTGTATCTAACTGGGCGGGGCTTAACGTGACCTCGAACGAAAGGAGACCAGACCTCTCATTTCCGATTCCATTTCATGACCGCAGTAGCAAACTGGGCACCTATACAACATTTCACTGTAGAGTTTCAGGATTACTTTCTTCTGTGTGTGGACATCCTGGAATTTCGAGTCTTCTTTCTCCCTCACCAATCTTCTCTTCCTTTATCTCAGACTGCTCTCTCTAATCTATTCCTTATCAAAGTCTGCTCTCACTCTCTCTAATCTGTTCCTTATCATAGTCTGCTCTTGCTCTCTCTAATCTGTTCCTTATCATAGTCTGCTCTCGCTCTCTCTAATCTGTTCCTTATAGTCTGCTCTCGCTCTCTCTAATCTGTTCCTTATCATAGTCTGCTCTCGCTCTCTCTAATCTATTCCTTATCAAAGTCTGCTCTTGCTCTCTCTAATCTGTTCCTTATCATAGTCTGCTCTCGCTCTCTCTAATCTGTTCCTTATCATAGTCTGCTCTCACTCTCTCTAATCTGTTCCTTATCATAGTCTGCTCTCGCTCTCTCTAATCTATTCCTTATCAAAGTCTGCTCTCACTCTCTCTAATCTGTTCCTTATCATAGTCTGCTCTCGCTCTCTCTAATCTGTTCCTTATCATAGTCTGCTCTCGCTCTCTCTAATCTGTTCCTTATCAAAGTCTGCTCTCACTCTCTCTAATCTGTTCCTTATCATAGTCTGCTCTCGCTCTCTCTAATCTGTTCCTTATCATAGTCTGCTATCGCTCTCTCGAATCTGTTCCTTATCATAGTCTGCTCTCGCTCTCTCTAATCTGTTCCTTATCATAGTCTGCTCTCGCTCTCTCTAATCTGTTCCTTATCATAGTCTGCTCTCGCTCTCTCTAATCTATTCCTTATCAAAGTCTGCTCTCACTCTCTCTAATCTATTCCTTATCAAAGTCTGCTCTCGCTCTCTCTAATCTGTTCCTTATCATAGTCTGCTCTCGCTCTCTCTAATCTGTTCCTTATCAAAGTCTGCTCTCACCAATCTTCTCCCTCATCAGCAGCAACACGTACAGTTCACCTCTTATCAATTATCTATATTAATATCAACACTCTATTTAGCATTAATTAGTCAAAAGACAAATGCTACAGACATTAGTTTTCTTGGGTCCTTTATTTCAATTCTATAGCCTAAATTTTCTTCAAATCACATCTGGACTTTTTCATTCTCAGCGTAATACACATTTTACAGATATACACAATATAAAATCTAACTATCCACACACTATATACATTACATTCAATGTAAACATCGCAGAGAATTATATTCAGACAAAGACATTATTTTCATCACGATTACACAAAAACACAGCAGCATGTATATGTCTAACATTCAACAAAGCCTAAAAAATCGGAGTTCATATTGTGCTGTAATCCAGAAACTTTGGCAGGAATGAAATGTTCGCAAGTGACTAAACTTTGCAGCAAAGTGATAAAACTGCAACTGCAAAGGACCCAACATCGATCAATTAAGTAGTTCGCAAAAGTTTTGTCTTGAAAATGCCTGTCATTTGCAATCTGCAATAGCATTCCTGTCTCGGCACTGATGTCCTTTGGCAAGACATTAATCTACATTTGCTGGAGCACTAGGAGTGGCAGTGTGCTAGACACTATTATTATTATTATCATTACCTTAGGAATACCGTTAAATCCTGATAGAATGAACAAAAAGCCATATATCAATTGTACACTGCACAATAAAACAGACCTGCAAAAGGCAGTTGCTTTGAATGATGGCACCAAAGTCATGACACACACAAAGATTTTTTTTTTTGAGGCAGTCCATGTAATATGCCCTGAATGCAATTTTCCCACTATATTGCAATCATTTCTTGCCTATTTGTACACATAAAATACGAGAAGGAAACATTTTTTCTTTAACAAACTGAGGTAGCGAGTAGTTGCCATAGACACTATTTTTTGTTTACTTCCAGTCTCATGGGTAAATTGTCATAGGAATCATAGAAAATGAAATTAGAACAAGACATTGGTTAAAGAGAAATATAACCTTGATTGCAAACTACTTTAGTGGAAAGCAACAAATTCAAAGAAGCCTACTGCTGAAAGTTTGACTAAAATTAGACAGAAAATGAAGGCGGTGGGATAAAATTTCAGATATTATCTGATTTAAAGATAAAGACCAGTTATGGTCATGCGATTGCATTGTGAAAGAAACGTTGTGAAATCGATCAGAAAAGGTTGATCATCTAGCATATAAGTATTGGTGTGTACTGCAAGGTTCTGGAATCATCAAAATGATAAGAAATTTGGCCAAGTATTTGTAAAGTTACCAGCACGTTACACAGAAAGATATATATGGGACTATACGCACACGTGCGCGACACATGTGTTTATCTCTCACAGACCAATAGATAAACTAATTTACCAAATATATCAATTAGAAGGCGGTTTCCCGGCAAAATTTGTATCATCATGTATTAGTCAAAACTTCTTTCACATGATTGGTAATAAGAGCTTCCATTTCATTTTTTGAAATTAGGGCGTTTCCAATACTGGTCTTTACCTTTAAAATAAATCTCAGAATACGACCCCTGGAATTTCCCTTTAATAAGCATGTAGTATCATTCCTCATATATTAGAAAGCTCTTTTATATCCAAAGGTGTGATTGGTCCATAGCTCATCACATGATATTGATTGCAAGGATCG
The DNA here is from genome assembly GCA_035222895.1 of Strongylocentrotus droebachiensis. Taxonomy (NCBI): domain Eukaryota; kingdom Metazoa; phylum Echinodermata; class Echinoidea; order Camarodonta; family Strongylocentrotidae; genus Strongylocentrotus; species Strongylocentrotus droebachiensis. Next base: position 45,608 of record JAVYIG010010251.1, read on the forward strand.
TAACATTTCAATCCCGGTCATTTTTCCATGATATATTGATCGACCAGTCAAATGAATGTATTTTTGTGTCATACCATATCCAAGCAACCAAACCAGTTGATTTGATAAAATTCATATAAATTAAGGTGACAAAAAATAAATTGGTCTTTCTCAAATATTTACAAAATCACACAGAAATATATTGCATCAGTGGAGGTTTAAGTAGCAAATTAAGACAAACTTTGGTATAATTGCACAAATCGAAAAAAATGTATTAAAAAATTCACATAATGTTCTTTTTACGAACATATATCAGACATTGCAAATAAAATTGAAATAAACCGCAACTGTATTCCAAGTATTGAATATATTTATACATCAAATCAAACATATTCAACATGAAAGTACCATGCTTGATTCCTCTTCAATATCATGCTCTAAAACTTCATAACATTGATTATCAGATACTATTTTCAAGTGGTTCACTAAAAGTAGTGAACTTAATTTGATTCACTTTAATAATTAAGTGAACTTAATTTGCCCCACTTCATTTAGATGTACAGTAATCATGAATACACTGTATTAAACATGAATTATTTCATCATATTCTATTTTCAATGTCTACATCTTAGCTTGCTTACAATTGTACTCAACATTACCTATAATGTTCTCAATGGAAAAGTTTTGGAAATGCATCTATATGAAATCAATCATATTTACTTTATTTAAGTATTTTTTATTTTTTCAAATCAACGTCCAGGAGGGTGTCTTCCGTCCCTTGGCCTTGTTGGTCTCTGAGCTCCACCCACACCAGCCGCCCCTGCTTCTTCACCCCTAGACCTACCAGTTCCATTACCCCTTGCTGAGTCATCAGCTCCTCTGTCTGCTGCACCACCCCTACCTGTTGCCCTTGCAGACCCGCTTCCTGCACCCCTAGTCGAACTTCCTGCACCCCTTGAGGAATCTCCTGCACCCCTATCTGCACCTCCTACACCCCTTGATGAACCTCCTGCACCCCTATCTGCCTCTCCTGCACCCCTCGATGAACTTTCTGCACCCCTAGCCGGACCTCCTGTACCCCTCAATGAACCTCCTGCACCCCTAGCCGGACCTCCTGCACCCCTATCTGCACTTCCTACACCCCTCGATGAACCTCTTGCACCCCTTGAGGAACTTCCTGCACCCCTAGTTGAACTTCCTGCACCCCTATCTGCACCTCCTACACCCCTCGATGAACCTCCTGCACCCCTTGATGAACCTCCCGCACCCCTTGCTGGACCATTTGTACCCCTTGAGGAACCCCCTGCACCCCTTGCTGACCCAGTCCCCAGTCCTCCTCTCCGGGATGAGGATGGGGCGGATGATACGGAGGAGGCTGAGGAGGTGGAGGATGCAGGAGATGAAGCTCGGAGAGGATGGGAGAGGGTTCTCCTCACCTGAGCAGACTTGGGCTGGAAAATGCAAGATGGAAAACTATTACAATCATCAGAACCTGGGAAATCCCCCAAAAAAGAAGTCCACCATGGCCCTGTGAGTTGCAATTGATTCACATCAATTCAAAGTCTTACAATCAATTGCAAATTTACAAGCACCTAAAGGTTGTATCTCTTATAAATAGAGTTGCAATTGATATCACACTCAATTTAGATCAATCGCTACTCTTTAAAAGGAAGGGCCTACATCATACATGCACAGTACAAAACAATGAATTATCAAAAGATGGGGCAGAACTATGGAGCCCAGGTGTGGTAATGTGTCAGTCATGAATCAAAAAGAAGTTTTCAAGAATTACAGAAGATACATGTACAAGAATCTCTACTATAGACATGGCTTTCTTCTAACATGTTTTGGTATATACAGTAACAGGCCACCGAATAGTCACCCATCTAATGGATATCGCTGATACAGTAATTCTACAAACTTCTCTAATCAAGTACCACTTTAAAACGTCGAGCCATCCTCTCCTTACTACAACCCATACCTACGCTATGGTTCTTTTTAGAACTATAAGCTCAAGAAAGATTACACCAGATCTTCTAGGTGTGTGTGTACCGGTAAGTGTTTTTTTACAGACATGTATCAATCAGATATGATTCTTTACGTCTGGGGACCGACCTTTAATGTCACCATCCAAGAGACGTGACTCAGTTTCGTACCGGGGTCGTCTGAGCCAGTTTGTAGGCGAAGACAGAGAGCTGATCAAGTGAACATGCCGCTAGACCAACTCACATTTCCCTTAAGATTACCAACAGAAAGATTACCAACAGTCCTTTTTCAGGACTCCCAAATCCTCTCCTCTCACACGGTGCAATCGTAAGCTTACTTTTATCAAAGCCTTAGAAGTCTTATGATTGAACTAGAGTCACAGCAACCATTTGATCAATGAAATCCTGTTCAGTGATTGGTCAACATAGCATCATGTGACCAAACAAAACATTGCTATGATGTAACCGTGACGTCATCCATGGTATAGTGCACTATACCATAGCACTATAGCATGGATGACGTCATATATATGCGATTGATCAAGATCAATGTGCTATCGGTCGTGGTCGCGGTACTGTCGTCTATGCTGCTCTCACTGCACTCTACACTACTTCAGTGACAATAAACATGAAGGTTGGTTTGAAAAATATAAAACAAATATACCATGCATTTCAAGCCACTAGTGAAACCATGGATTCCTCAGCAACAGAAATAGCACTTTTTTCTTTGTGGCTATGCCCCCCCCCCCCCCCCCCAAACAAAAAAAAAAAAAAAAAAAAATAGCACTATTCCTGCCACCTCGATCCATAAACTTAACTAGAGCCTCTCAGTGCATGGTATATTTGTTTAATATGTAATATGAGCTAGATACAGCATTAATTATATCATCACCACATAATGTAAAGCAAGAGAATGAAATGTGAAATGGAGCAAAAAAAAGAAATACTTTACCCTTTGTGAGCTGGTCAGTACTGGTTTCTTAAGTGTCTTAGACATCCCTGCATCCACATAAACTGCATCTGCAGAGGGGAAAACACAAAAAATGTAATTTCAAATCCACAGCAGTTTTTTCTGGTTCAGCACGATTTTGTATAAATCCTGAAATATTTAAAAAGCATTTATTATACCGGTACTGCCTATCACTTTGTATTTGTTTGTCTATATCTGTATCCTTTGCAGAATTGGTTATAACAAAATATTTATATTTCTGTAGTGATTGAAGAGTAAACACGACAATGTTATCTTCCTTTGTCTGTGCAGGCCTTCTTGAAATGCAGAGGGAAATGATACAGGGTATTTACCCAATCCTATGGGACAGCAAAGGAGAGTTACATGTACATGTGTTTGTTTATAAAATCATTTAAACTAAGAAAAAATAATACTTTTGAAACAAAAATAGATGCAGCCCGCCAGGAAAAGGTAGACTGATACAAAACTCTGATAACAGACCTACAGAAAATTATTAAACTGTACTGTGATAGTAAAGGCAGTAAAGATGGGGCAACAGGGCGTTGTGGCATGTGCCTGTAATACAGCTAACAATGGAAGTTACAAACTGATTCAGCCGAGGACACACGTTCGAACCCGAGACATGTCTTTCGGATGGTGACGTTAAAGTCGGTCCACAGACGTAAATAATCATATCTGATTGATACACATCTGTAAAAACCCTAATACACACACACACACACAGATGGGGCAAATCAACAAATCTAACAAACGACGACCAAAGCGACTACTTGATTAATATAACTATAATGTGAAACCCGAAACCTCCATACAACTAAACAGGACTGGTATTATTAGCGTCTTTCATTATACTTTACAGCAGGAAAGAACAAGTCTGAAGCCCATATGTAAGATTATATCTCCTAGATTAAAAACTTATTTCATGAATTTGATGTCTAGTGTGTTAATAATAATAATAATACATAACATTTATTAGGCGCTTAATACTGATGTTTCTAAGCGCACAGTGTTCTGATTAAGAGAAGACTATAACCCGTAGAATTAAATTAGAAGAAAAAGCAAAAATACAAAAGTAACATAGATAAGGTAAGAAAAACAGTGGCAATCAACTAAATAAAGACAAATATGGTGCGCACCTCCATTGACCGACGCACAACTGCAATTTACAATTTGAAAAGATAGGTTTTGAGTAGAGATTTGAATTGAGATACAGAGGGGGCGCAGTGAATAAAGGCGGGCAGTTTGTTCCAGAGAGCGGGGGCAATAACTGAAAAGGCGCGGTCACCATACCGGGTGTTAGTGCGGGGTCCAGGTGTTAACAGTAATGTGGAAGATGAACGAAGTGTTCGTGACGACGTACGGGAACGTAAGGATATGAGATCGGAAAGGTAAGAGGGGGCTAAGCCATTGATAGCTAATTTGTAGCACAGGAGAAGAATTTTGAAGGATATGCGGTGGTGAATTTTAAGCCAATGTAGTGAGTTCAATATTGGAGTTATGTGCTCTGATTTACGCGAGAGAGTCACAAGCCGAGCAGTGCTATTCTGTACCCTTTGAAGTGGGACTAGATGTGACTGAGGGAGGCCAGAAAGAGAAGAATTACAGTAATCGATATGGGTCGAGACAAAAGCATGGACTAATTTTGAAGTTGTGGGTCGGTCAAGTAGCCTCCTGATTCTACTGATCTTATATATACCAAAGGAAGCAGACTTACAAATATTACTAATGTGTTGTTTGAAAGTAAGATTGCTGTCAATATTTAAACCAAGGTCACGCACAGAAGCACAACAACTGAGAGAGCCATCACTCATAACAAGATCAGGAAAGGGGTCTGAGTTCCGAAATTTAGAAGTAATATGAATCATTTCAGATTTTGAATCATTAAGGCAGAGACAGTTTTTGTTAACAAATCATGCAAACCTGTCTTTATACATGTAAGTAATGGACCTGGGGGTGTTTCACAAAGATCCTCAGTTGAACTTATCTCTAAGTTGGACTTAACAGTTATGAAAAGCCATTAGGATTTTTGAAAATATTTTGTAAAAGTTATTTTAAAAGGCATAAAATGTTGATTCAATTCATTCATATTTCCTATTATCAAGGAGATTTCATGTTCTTGATGTGGAATTTATGAAAAGTCTAAAATTTTTGCTTTTAAATATATTTTATTTTAAGGCTACAAATGGCTTTCCATAATTTTTAAGTCCAACTTAGAGTTAAGTTTGACTTGGGAATTTGTGAAACATCCCCCACCCCCTGGTGGAATTGCAACTTTCTCATTATCATGTTTAGGTCACTACATATTTAAATGATTTCCATGTTTTCAAATATTTATAGTTTTTTTTTTTTTTTTTTACACGAGGGCGGTTTATACACCGTTAATTATGGTATGTTTACTCTGTATGTAATTTACTTTTTTTAAATAAAGTAATGATATAAATAAAGTACTAAAAAAATCAACAAATAAGGAATTTAAAACGAAACAGAACAAAACAATCTGGACATATTACTAAAGATATGTGTATCATACCGACTCTTACCTTTTCTTATCTGTTTCTGAAGATCTTCAGGCAATTGTGTAAAGATTTCTGTATTGACGATGTAACTTGCGTTGCTCACCACGTAGTTATAGATCTTGTCATAGAATCCACCAAAAGCTGTATAAGCATCCTACAACAAAAAAATGTGTCAGTTTTCATACAATTGCAATCATGCCATTCAATAAGAACCCCAATGGTTCAATTAACTCTTTGCCCGCCACGTACACAATCCCCCCTGTGCCACATTGTTTTTAGGGTGCCACCTTAGGAGGGGTTCTGCATGGACTATGCTTATTCAACTCGCAATAACTTTTGATTGGTGTACTGTAATGAAAAACTTTGTGTAGCAAAATTGTATAGAAATTAATAGTCTTGCCAATGGTATCATTTTTGTAATGTATATTATCATAAATTTTGAGATTATCAACTATACATTTTGTATCCAAGTTTTCGTTTAGAAGGGTATTCTATACCTCTTATATCTAATACTTTGTTATGGAGGTTTATGTCCCGAGTTAGTTCATTGAAAAGATGTATTCATGAGCTTTCACTACATACCAAATTCATGTGTTGAAGGTCACAATGAGCCTGGTAATTTAGGATTGAATAAAGAGTAAGCCGACAATGAACTAATCTCCTATTGAAATTGACCCTGGGTACTTTTGAATAGACTTCCTCTCTCTTGATTGTACTTTGATGACCTTTATTGTGTCTGTCAGGTAAGATGGTGTAACATTCTATTATTACTTGCAAGGCTGTGCAAGCTATTAGAATTGAAAGAAATGAATAGAAGAACTTATTGATTTTCTACACTAATAAGGCAAGCCATGAACATAATGTATGCTTGAAACATGTACTAAGTTATGAATTGTAGAAAGCTGATGTATAATAAATAAGAATAAAATATATTCGTCTACATATGTAGTCTCATATTGACATGTTCATTATAACAAGAGGTAGACAGAGAGAGGGAGAGATAAAGAAAGAGAATAAGAACGAAGAGACAGGCAGATTGGGAAAGAAATAAGAAGAGACAGGGAGAGATAGAGAGAGAGAGAGAAAGAAAGAGATATAAGCAGATACAGAAAATGAGAGTGAGAAGATAGAGATAGAGGGGGAGTGGAAGAAGAAAGAGACAGGCAGATAGGGATATAAATAAGAAGAGACACGGAGAGAGAAAGACAGATAGGCAGACAGAGAAAGACAGAGGCAGGTTGAGATAATGAGAGTGAGAACAAGATAGAGAGAGGCAGAGAGAGGGGAGGAAGAAAGAGACAGGCAGATAGGGAGAGAAATAACAAGAGACAGGGAGAGATAGAGATAGAGAGAGAGAGAGAGAGAGAGAAAGAAAGAGATAAGCAGATACAGAAAGTGAGAGTGAGAAGATAGAGATAGAGGGGGAGGGGAAGAAGAAAGAGATAGGCAGATAGGGATATAAATAAGAAGAGACACGGAGAGAGAAAGACAGATAGGCAGACAGAGAAAGAAAGGCAGAAAGAGAAAGTGAGGATGAGAAGATACAGAGGGGCAGAGAGAAATAAGAAACAAGGAGAGAGAGAGAGAGAGAGAGATAGCGGCAGATAGAGAAAGTGAGAGTGAAAAGAAGATATAGGCAGGGAGAGGGGAAGAAGAAAGAGACAGGCAGATAGGGAGAGAAATGAGAGAGAGAGAGAGAGAGAGAGAAAAGAGACAATCAGATTGCGAAAGAGACAGGCAGACAGAGAGGAGGATAGATAGAAAGAGAGAGATAGAAGGAAAAGGGACGGAGACAGAGAAAGTCAGGTATAGAGAAATAGAGACAGGCGAAGAGAGAGAGCTAGGGTACTTTATGTTGAATTATTCCCTCAATGCTACAAAACGCTTTCACTCTATTTAATTCTCTATCATCCACACTTTCCTTGTTAGTCACTCAACTTCTCTACATGCATCTCATCTCATCCCACAACTCAACCACACTCTAAAAAGTGTTGAATAAGAACTCCCATAATAAAAAAAACAGTCACTTTTTTGAAAATAATAAACGACACAAGACAATCAAATTTGCAAATCAAATTGTAACTATATTGTTATTCCACACAACCCGAAAATAAGGCATTCATATATTGCATATCAAATTGTAACTATATTGTTATTCCACACAACCCGAAAATAAGGCATTCATCTATTGCAGATCAAATTGTACATTGTTATTCCACACAACCCCAACATTTAGTTCAGCTTCCTGGTGAAAGCATACCAAAAAATTACATCATGAATGTATACAAATCAGAACACATAACAAAATAACTGCATTATCATTATTTATCATAGCCTAGATAATGGACCATTATGTAAATTAAACTTGACACAGTCATGACAGTTATGTATTCAAAGAATAACAAAAACCTAACATTTTCACTGTATGCATTGCTTACAGTCAAAATGTTATCGCAGTATGAAAGTATTACTGCACACGTAAAAAAAAAAAAAAAAAAAAAAGTGAAGAAGTCCCGTCTCCTCCTAATAGGGGCCATCCTAGCTCATCAGAATATTTGCAAAAGCAGTTTCAAAAACTCAATTTTTCTCGGAAAATGTCAATGTAAACAATGTCTGCGAAAGCGGTGCAATGAAGTGTGATGTGTATACAATGCGAAGCACGCGTTACTATTGTGTGTGTGTGCGTACAATAGAATTAAATGCGTTCCGTGTGTATTGTGAATGAAATGTGACTTGAGTCGAAGTTGGCAGCCCGCTGTATGTTCCGCTAGTCGAACGAAGCGGGAAAAGAGTTAAAGGGGAATTCCACCCTAATATTAAGTTGATTTTAATAGATGATGAAAATTGAGAGGAACAGGTCAATGAAAGTTTGAGCACTAATTCGGATTTGAAAATAAGAAAGTAATGAATTTTTAAAGTTGCGATCTGTCAAACACTGATTGGCTACTCTGTGAAGGATGTGGACTTCCCCTTTAATTTTTCATTGGCTTTTGGATGTAATGAATCGTTCATGTGGGAAATAGTAAGTTACACATGTAAATAAAGTGTACCCATGGTCTAAAAATATAAATCGTGTACAGCTAGAATGTATGATGTAAAATAAATCCTGTCCTAAAAGGGTTAAAGGCAAGAGCTTATTAGGGTTCAACACGACAGTACCCTGATATTGCACCTCTTGTGCTCTACTTACTGGGTTCCATTCCTCCTCTGGCGTCTTCCCGTCTTCCTTCTCTTTGTCTGTCCTCTCCCTCTTGTAGAGTCGCCAGACGGCTCTGAAGTTCAGATCAGCGTTCCCCAACGACAGTCCGGCAACGACCTTCCTGAACAATGGCTCCATCACGTCCTTCTTCCAGCCCATGCCCTACATGGAGGAAAGGTCAAGACGAGTATTAGCGGAGTTCACATGGGTCACAGGAGGTCATATTGTAATTTACCTTTCTGCTTTAGCCCCCAATAATAGGCCAGCTGTAATTAACACCAGATTCATTACAAACTTCCTCCATTCCCTTGCCCTAAACAAAGGACACGTTGAGATGGCAACAAGTGGAGTTCAGGGGTCAAAGGGGTCACAGCAGATCATACTGTAACTGACCTTCCAAATTTTTCCAGCTTTCTTAACACTGGCTTTATTACAAATTTCTTCCATCCCATGCTCTACCGGTCAAGTTACATGTAAGTATTGGAGGAGGTCACAGGGGTCATATGGTGTCAAAGTGCACTGACCTTCACACTTTTATCAAGTTTATTAAACACTTTCATTCATCTTGTATGTAAGTTGGCACACATGTACTTGGTACTTTTCATAGCAGTGAACACAACAATATGATGATCTCCATTGTACCCAAGAGCCTCTGTAGCCCCCCCCCCCCCCTTTCCTATCATCAAGAAGTGGTTTATATTTGAGGGGGGTAGACATGAATAAATACTATTAAAATTGACACATGGCAAACATAGAAACATTTACCTTCAGATATTTATCCTCAAACATTGGTCCATCAAGGATGTCGTGAAAGTAGCTGGCTGCAAACTGCAGGACTTGCTTCCAAGTTTTGGAGGTGATCTCCTTGGCGGGTTCGGCCCAGGAGCTCTGGCCCAGAGGAAGGCCTAGTTTGATCTTATCCAGTTGGAACAAGACCTCAATAGCATTTTTACCATTCTGAAAAGAGAGAATATTACAGGTACAGGGTATAGTCAAACCTGATTTAGTAACCACCTGTATAGAAAGACCACATTTTTGTGTTCCCCTTGAATATGGTTGATCTTATCCAGTTGAAACAACACCTAAATAATATGCTAACAACAGTCTGGAAAGAGAGAATATGACAGGTACAGTCAATCCTGCTTTAGCAACCACCTGTATAGAAAGACAACCTGTCTATAAATACCACATTTGCTTGTTTCCCTTGAATATGGTTTCTCATTTAAACCTCTAATAAACGTAGCCATCCTCTGTTACAGAAATCACTGCATCCATGACGAAAACTCGTCGTTTAAAATTGAAACCCCCATTTGACTTTCACCACTACTAGAGCTGAGATTGCGATAAGCCCTAAGTAAACACTAGCGCTGTAATCCACCCCACCAAGACCTTGATGAGGTGATAGAGAGAAAGAGATAAGCATGACAGAGGGGGAAAGGAAGGGAGAAGGGAGAAAGAGACACATGCAGAGGTTCGCTGCCAGAGTTAAAATTGTTGTTATATCGCCAATTATGGGTCATTTTGCTTCGTTCGAACTTTCATTTTGGTCTTCATCTAAATTATTAGTGACTTTTTGACATGAAAATATCTTAAAACAAGTAAAATACTTATTTCCTACTTCTCATTTCCTTTCAGGCAGAGCCCCAGTAAGAGTTTGTTTACACTAGTATTACGTAAGATGATGAAGAGTCCAGCTGCAATCCAATATCATAATCTCTCACGCAGAGCCTCAAGGCTGTCCAAGTTTTTAACGAGAGAAACGAAATTGGGGTAGTCATACCCCACCAGATTCCCATTGATGCCTGTGTAATAGTAGTAGCTCTCTCAAAGTTTCAACGAGAGAAACGAAATTGGGGTAGTGATACCCCACCAGATTACATTGACTGCTGTGTTATAGTGGTGGGGTATAGTTTTAACGAGAGCTTTTCGTAATGAATTTCTTCATGCACTGTACATTGTACTTACCAAAATCTCCATGACGTCTTTGGAACACTTTTCATGCATCTCTGGAGGCAAGTTGGAGAATGTCTTCTGGACCCAGAAACGGTCCATGTTTTTGGACATCCACCTAGGACATAGAATGAAATATGATGATTAAAAATTAGGGGACCTACAGCTTTACAGCCTACCCAAGGGGCTGAATAACTGAGGATTATTAAATTGATCACTTCAATGTTTCCATTTGATGGAAGGCCTGTTAAATTACAAATTTGACATCAAAAGAATTAGCGTGGATCACCGCTTGTTGGAATCATATCATATTATATTCCATACATAAATGTACAAGTACTAGTATAACATTACATATTGATACAAAGTAATAAATCTTAAACTTTTGTTTACATTGTGACCTTTCAAAACAGTACGGTTAACTTCCAATACTTTCAATAGAATGGTTTTTTTAAAACTTTTTTCAGAAATGTAAAGTCAAATAGCAAATTTATAATGCTCTATTTTGTTATTTATCTTTAAAGTATCAGTAAAGTTGACTGTTCATTTGTTCAGCATACAAGGATACTCACAATTGGAAAAAAAAGTCGTTTCAAGTATCAACAATAAATGGAACTTAATAATAACCATTCACCAACTTCTTATTAGTTCGAATCATATTGATATTCAAATGTAACACCTACCTATTATTTAGATAAAATGTGAACCTGTGTACTTGATTGATATAATACAAATTTGTTCATGTGATCTCCTTTTTTGTTTGTTTTTGTTTCAAAAGTGCGCCTTGAGCATTTGATTTCAAGCAAATTCAACGCCTTATAAATCTCATATACAGTCAAACCTGCTTTAGTGACTACCTGTCTACAAAGACCACATTTTGTGTTTCCCTTGGAAATTGTTTCTCATTGAAACATGTAATGAAGGAACCTGTCTACAAAGACCACTTTTCATGTTCCCCTTGGGTGGTTGCTATAGACAGGCTTGACTGTATTATTATTATCATTATATATTTTTTTTACCTGAGGCACATTTGAGATAGGTCAGGCAATCCAAAGCTCTCACTTAATGCATAGCAATGGGGTACCAGGGCCGAGCATTCAGCACACAGTGGCTGTAGGAAACAACAAAGGATTTTGAGTCATAGGCAATGAAAGATTCATAGATAATATTACATGTACATATTACATGTACATTTAAACAGAATTTACTGACCTTTTCTTTGATCGCTCAAAAGTTGTAACTTGTATCAAACAGAATTTTAAACTGGACAAATTTGAAGAATGTAAACTTAATTTTGTAGTAACTTCTGTGCTTTTTTCTTTCATGAATAATATTCATTAGAAAAGTTTTGTAATTCAAATTAGGTTGCTTTTTATCATTTTTTTTCAAAGTACTATATATTATATCTGTAACAGAAAATAATTCATAGCAGTGAAAAAAACTATCAACAGCAACAGCTGCCAAATCACAACATATTTCATCATCAAAAATAAATGACACTTGGTACATAAATGAACATGGAATCATCAGAAATCATCACTGAATAAAATATTGTCATGAGCAGAAATGGATTCATATTGGGAGGAGAGACCAGAGAATTGAAGTGATTAAGTTCGTTTCCCCTTCCAGGAACAGGTGACACAAAAAACTTAATAACAATTATGATTATTATCATTATCATAATCTCCCTCTTGCTACATGTACCTAATCTATTATGAAAAAGTACCAAATACCAGACCAAAGAGCAGATTGATCTAATTTCTTTCTATGCCTGACAAGAAGATGGCAATGCTCACCTTGTGAAAGAGATGGCACCAGTCTCTCTTAAGATGAAAGGCAGTGACTTCTTTCAATCCCTCTAACCCATACATATCAGCTGCACCAAGGAGATCTCTGCAAAATATTATAAACAAAATTGCATATTTTTAACAAATAGAATGAAAAAAAAACAATGTAAGACTATGTATATCCAAGTTCTTTTCTAATGTAAATATGTAATAGCCACTCCCGCCACTCATCCTCTCCAAGCGCTATAGTTCTCCTTAGAACTATAAGCTAAGAATGACAACCAACAGTCTTTTTCAAGACTACACAAACAGTCCTTTTCAGGACTACACACCCACAAGAAAGATTCCTCTCTCTCTCTCTCACATGGTGCACCCGCAAGCCTACTGTATAAATATGTAATAGTCATAGCTACAAACTTTCACTAGAAAATAATTGTACTTAAATATCTCAAAATCAAACAAGCTAGGGCACTATGATGAAATAGGAAACCATCATTTGCTCCACCCTGTAGCGCTTCATTTCATTACACGCAATGGTTTCCTCATTCCCACTCCATAGACTCGACACACGAGTGTATACTTGCAAACAAACAAGTGGTTTTCTGAACCAGGTCATAGCCCAAACAAGTAGATAGCACCAAGAAAATGACCTTTAAATATAAACCATTTGGCATTTGTCAAGTAACATTCAGTATTCTCAAATTCTAGTAGATACAGACAATTTATATTACAGCCATGTACTATGTTTAGTGGTCACCTCTATATAAAAGCCACCTATGTATAGTGTTCACCTCTATTGCCTCCCCCTAGGAGGAAACATGTGTTGAGGAACCTGTCTAAAAAGGCAACCTGTCTACAGTGACCACTTTTTGTGTTTCCCTTGGGTAGCCTGGCCTTGATAGATAAGTTTGACTGTACTTGGCTAATATAACCCTAAAAATGAAACAAATCAATATTCAAGATTGCGTTCATTGGTCCTCAAACTTCAAAACTTTTCCCCAAGCTTACCTGAGGTTAACATCATCTGAAAGACTGGCAGCCGCTCCATACAGGAACTGCATTATAGTTTCCACACACAGACGACTCATGGTGAAATCAAGACTAGAAAAGAAACGAAGGTGTTATTGAAAGGTGTATAAACAGCCAAAAATGTTCTACAATTACCGGTATATAAATTGATCAATTCAGGTTAGCTTTAGTGTAATTGCAAGCTGAAGAAAGGATTTGTATGAAGTAAATTTACTCTGGTTTATTCGTGTTTATAAAGATTAAGCTCCCGATATTCATGAATTGTACCAAGTTTATAGAATGTTTAAATGGAAGAAAAGTTCATTCCAAGGGTTAATAGCCGTTTGGTCACCAACTAGTTTGTATACTTCCAATTGGTCTATTCCCATATGGTCTACAAACTCTACACCTAGCCAATCTACTAACCACATGTTCTAATAGTCATTAGATGATTCTTATTGTTATGATTGAATGATTATTAGGCCATATAGACTAGTAGACAAAATGGGCATAAAAGACAGACCGACTATTAGACCAAATGAGTGATAGACCAAATGAGTAGTAAACTTATTAGAGATTAGACCAAATTGAAATTAGACCAAATGTCTATTAGCCTAAATGGTCATTAGCCAAATGATAAGTAGACAAAATGTGTATGAGACCATGTGGATAGAAGACCATATGATGTAGACCATATGGGAATAGACTAATTGGTCAGTAGACGAACTGGTTGTAGACTAAACGGCAATTCTCCTTTAAAAGAGCAGAGTAAATCAGCTTTCAATCATCAAATTGGCAACATTAATGTGTAGTGTAGTTATTGACCCGCTGGAAATCTTCATGCCTTTTGCCCCCTAACAACTTCTGCAAATCACATTCTGTGCTGGAGAATAAATTTTGTTTTCTGCTATATTACTTAGCATTGCTTAAAGGGGAAGTCCACCCTAATAATAAGCTTTTTTTAATCCAAGGAGAAAAATATGGGGAACAGATCAGTGAAGGTTTGAGAAAGATTGGATAATAAATAAGAAAGTTATGGATTTGTTTAATCAATAACTTTTCATGAAATACTTCAAATCTGTGAGTCACATTGGGAATGCAGTCTCCATTTTGATCAAAAGATATATTTTCTTCATGCCTACCTACATGTAGATCATATCACAGATAACATGTTCTTTCATGCACCCCCATATTTATAAGATAGGTCTACTATTCAATTAACATTCAGAGAAATGGAGATTTTGGGTCATTCTGTCATTCAGATCAGTGGTGAATTGTGTGGGGATGACATCAAAATTTCTGACCGCATTTCCAATTTGCTCAAAGAGTCCAAGATTTTCATGATTTTGAAAGATTCATAACTTTCTTTTTAATATTTTTTGTCTGATTTTTATCAAACTTTCACCGAATTGTTTCTCTAATTTTTCTGCTTCTATTAAAACCAATTCAATATTACGGTGGACTTCCCCTTTAATCAAAAATAATCCTGAGCTACAAATTAAACCAAAATACTTTTCTTTTGTTTTGTTTGAGAATTAAAAAAAAATGACAGCCGACTCACCCTTTCATTTGTATCTCTTGTGTCTCACTCTCTATCCACCCACCTCCTAACATAGCAGCAAAGATCTCACAGCGGCAGTGAAGAAGAAATCTGTGAAAGTAGCAAGGTCAGACTAGTCATTGTATGCAGTAATCAGAAATAAGCAGATTCTATTCCACAACCTTAGAAAGTGAATAAGGTAAAGGACTTATCTATTCTTACATTGTATATTGCGCCTTCTATATGGCCAACAATGCCTAAGCGGTACCAGTTGATCCCCCATGGTCCCCTTTTTCTTTGTTAATTGAGAGCTGATTTGATGAGATAACCACCTGCCAGTGACCACACAGGGAGGTCTAATCCCTCCTGGCCAAACTAGTGCAGATAAGCTTCAATGGTCATGCACAGAAATGAAAGTACCTTTCCTTTGGCATAAAAATTATTCTCTGCCTATTTCTTTATCCAAGAAACAGCAAGATAGTCTCTACAGAAATGATGTCTTCTAATCTTAAAGTACTTCTTGACAATATTATTTGAATTCCTAACTTTAATCCTGGCTCCATTACTGCTTCTAACCATTAACCCAACATCAATTATAATTGTAACTTCAGCCCAAACCCTGTTTTTTATACAAAATAGAACCACAAAGAAGTGTCACAGGAGCAAATGCCTGATCCCTACAATTTGAAACAAAGGTAAACCAATTTTGCCAAAAAAAAAAACCCTGACCACAATAATATCAATGTGACTGGCTTTCAGTTCAGACAAGGAACGGCATAAAACAAAACAGGGCCCCGTCTCATAAACAGTTGCGATATCACAACTTTTTTGCGATTGACATCACTCGCAACTATGTACCCAAGAGATAGGAGACTGCAAACTTGCAATCGATTAGGGGACTTATGATTGATCCAAATCTATCGCAACTGCAACTCTTTATAAGACGGGGCCTAGATTGACAACCTATCATATGCACAAGTTCGAGTCAAACCGTACAGGGGGGTGTTCACAAAGGTCCTAAATTGAACTCATCTTTAAGATGGAGTTAAGATTCATGGAAAGTCATTAGCATCTTTGAAAATATTTTGTAAAAGTTATTTTAAAAGGCATAAAATGTTGATTCAAATTATTCATATTTTCTAATAACAAGGAGATTTCATGTTGTTGATGTGGAATTTATGAAAAGTCTATAATACTAGAGTTTTTGCTTTTGAATATATTTTATCCTAAGGTTACAAATGGCTCTCCATAATTTTAAAGTCCAACTCAGAGTTAAGTTCGACTTAGGATCTTTGTGAAACACCCCCCCCCCCCCCCCCCCCCCCCCCCCGTTGCATACCTATGCGCAGGAATCCTGGTATCATTAGCAGGTACCAAAGCAACATCACTGACGATGGAGGAATCGGTGACCAGGAGACGCATCAGGTTTTCCGCCAGGGTTCCGGAGGGCGCTGGCAGTTTATGAACTCTTGCAACAAACTGGTGCAATTCATCACTGTTTGTGCTACTGGCATGGAGATCTTCTACAGGACTCTCTGGCTTCTTTAGTGAAACTGCTTGATCATCAGAGTTTTCCTGTTGACTACTTGATGTGGGATCACCATTTAGGAGTGATTCCTTCGTTATCTGTTTATGCTCAGTGCCATCGGTCTCTTGCACTGTAGGCCCATTAAGAACTAAAGTAGCCATACCATTTACAGTTGCTGCATAGGCTTCATCACATTTGTCCGATCCACTTTCCTGATCAGAGTCCATTCTTGGAATGTTTTCATCAATGACAGGTCCGAGGTTTGAAGTTTCGTCCCAAAAAGTGACAGCAGCAGAGTCCTCCTTCTGCTGCAAGCGCATGGGAACAAGGCCCATTGGAGAGTCCATGGTTACGTACTGACAAACATCCAGCTGTTGAACACTGTCCATCTGAGATCCTGGTGTGGCTGCCGAAGCAGGTTCTGTTCCTTGATGATCAGCCAGAGGCACTTCTGCTTGTTCGATCCCATTTGTAAGGGGAATGTTAGCAGAATCAGTCTCTTCGGTATGTGGCAGTGAATTTAATGTCCGACCATCGTTTCCTGGCCCTTCTTCTGTTCCTTGATGATCATCCACAGGCAATTCTGCTTGTTCAGTCCCATTTGTAAGGGGAATGTTAGCAGAATCAGTCTCATCGGTATGCGGCAGTGAGTTTGATGTCCGACCATCGTTGCCTCTCCCTTCTTGTTGATCCTGACAGGCAGGATCTACAGCATTGTGTCTTTGGCAGGGTTCCTCAACTTCTGAGGATTCCTTTGGTATAGGTACATCGTAGGCAGCTGCTCCACCTTGTGCACCAAGCACCACATCTTCCAGCTTCTTGGCTCCTCCAGGATGTAGCTCTGCAGCTCCTGCAGATGAAGTCTCCACTGATTCTCCACTTTCTCCTTGCTCGTCAGGAATGGCAATGTGAGAGAGAAGCATTTCCCACGCCTTCGTCAGATCATCCTCCTGGTATACACACCTAGAAATAGAAATGAAGATGGCATTTGAATACAATGTAGTCGTCCCACACAGCCAGTCTCTGAAAGGTTTGACTTAACCACAGTCTGTGTATCTTCCCTTGAAATTAAGAGCAAAACATATCTTTGACAGTTGCACACAAGAAATAATTTATGACAAACACTTTGGTTTTCTCAAATATACATAAAAGAGCATGGCTGTGTTCATCAACTAAGAGCTATTTTTAGGGCTTTTTATATAAATCATCTGTTCGGAGGGAAAGGGCGTTTAACTGTATACTTTAACTCAGAGTTTTATGCCCTTCTGGCTCTCAGCAGATGATATAGAGAGGGAAAGAAGTCCTCTTTTCGATTGCAACAGTAAAGCTCTTGTAATGTGCTTTAAGAGCAAAACCTTCAAACTTCTTACTTGACAAACTGTGTCAGGTCTTCAGCCGCTATGAGGTCTAGGATAGTCTTGTTTGGTACTCCATCTGGACAGAGGATATCCAGAAGACCAGGAACTCTCGATTCCAAGATGGCCCTATGGATGTGCATGGGTGTTGGTCCACACGGGAGGGTGGTGTCTGAATAGGTCCCATCTTGAAATAACCTGTTTTGATGGGAACACAAATGGACATAAACCGAGTATATTTTAGACATGGCTCAGGGATTCAGAACTAGTCACAAATGGTAAGTATTTATCATAACTGTTCTTATTATTTTTTATTTCTTCTTCTAGTCTTCTAAGTCCCTCTATCCTCCTTCTTCTCTTTTTTCTTCTTCTTCTTTTTCTACTTCTTCTTTCTCCTTCTTCTCTTTCTTCTTTTTCATATAATTAATAGCTAAATAAATGGTTAAATTATTCAAATTATCAATAAAGTAAAACATCACCATACATGTGTATACAAAGAATAATTAAATCATACAGCATCGCTGAGGCAAATGAGTAGTAATTCAAAGAGTATAAGCCTACTTTCATTGTTTTATTCTTTCAAGTAATGTCTGTGTAATGTAAATTCATTCAGCATCTGTACCTGTAAATATCAGCTTTAAGTTTATTGTGCAGTTTCTCCTGGATCCTAGTCTGTTCTTTATTTGCTTTCTCTAAGAAAACAGGCGTCTTGTGTTTGTCACGACGAACAGCCATGATGCCGTCTTCTATTCCAATTTAGTATTGTTCACATGTCTGTTTTTTGATGAAGAAAAAAATAAGCAAAGAATCAACACACGCACACAAAAAAGAAATTGCATTTGAAATAGAAACAGATCTAGATACAAATGAATTATAAGTTTATTCAAGAAGATCTATTTAGCATTTGGTCGCACAATTATTGGCAAAGATTATTCGAATTATAAACATAATCGAGTGATCGACACATTTGATGAAAATATTGTCACTTGTGAATTGTTATTGTGATATCAATTTATGATAATCTCAGTTAGAATCATTTATTGTTTATGGTTAGAAATCTATATACAAAATAATTGTAAATTAATCTGGATATTCAAGGGATTAGATAATCCTAACCAGTCCCCCTCCTTTTGGGGGGCTGACGCCCCACCCCCCCCCCCCTTCTAAATAAAGTAGTAAATGTAGTAAATACATGACATGAATTTTAACAAATGGGACTGCTATAATTAATACCTGATTCAGATATGTTGGTTATTGGCGTATGTTTAACCAATCTAAAGGTCATTTTCTAGAATATTAGTCACTGAATATCAATAGGAATGAACTAAATAGTCCGATTTTTCACATGAAAATTACAATCTGCACATACAATACTAAATGTACCTATATTACCTTTGAAACTCTGTCCATTTTGACGTGGAAGTGTAATTTGAATTGCGAAATATTTCGCTTTATGGTGTCTTTGAAAGGTCGGAATAAAAAAAGAGGAAAATACCTGACGTTCAAAAGTCATTTTATAATTATAGTTGATCACACTAATATTCGAAACAATCATGTTGATTTGGAAAAGCAACTTGTTTTCTTCTTCTATTTCACATAATATAATCAAACTTTTATGAATAGATCTCATTAAGCGCGTACGCAGGGGGAGTTTTGGGGGTTAACCCCCCCCCCCCGACCCCTCCGTCAATTTTTGTTTCAATATTTTTGTTTTGCTCCAAAAAATTGAAGCTCCTTACACTCCACCCCCCCCCTCCCCCCCCCCCCCCACTAATCGAAATATCAGTCGGCGCGATTTTCACATTTCGGGGGGCACTGAAAAATAAACAAAAATTATTGCTCACATTGGTCCCCCATGATCCTCTTTTTCCTATGTTAATTGAGAGCTGGGTTGATGAGAAAACCGCCTGTCCAATGACCTTGCAGTATGGTCTAATCCCTCCTATAAACTAGTACGGTTAAGCTTTAATTAAAATGAATGTAATGTTAATTGTGTAAAGTGGGGGAACGCTACAAGAGTCCTATCTCGCACCCCCAGGGCACTGACACGGCCGGTTGTAGCAACTACTCCGAAGATCAAGATACATTAATCTTGATCTAAGGAGACATGAACGAACGAACGATAATAGCTGTGCTAATTAAATCGATTTCATTATTTATTTTTAATACCAAATTTGACACAAACATACCAAGGGGCACATTCTTTTTCATGTGGACTATTAAAAGGCGAACCATATACTTCGGTTTCAAGGGCGCATGGCCGTGTCCCCTCCCATATAAGTGAAAGTGCCCTGAGTGATAAAAAGAGGGAAAGAATGTACCTAAAGAGAGATAGGGAGAGAGAGAGGAGCTAGAGAGAGAGAGAGCGGAGAGAGAGAGAGAGAGAGAGAGAGAGGGGGGAGAGAGAGAGAGAGAGAGTGTGTGTGTGTGTGTGAGAGAGAGAGAGAGAGAGAGAGAGAGAGAGAGAGAGAGTGAGGGTATACAACGTTGACAGAAACTGATAGTAAGTTGATAACCCCTCGCATAAACTATTGCCTCCGTAAATTCTGCCTTTCTGTATTTTGTCTATCAGCCCTCCAGTGATATTAAATTGATTAATTTGAAATGTCACTATAATGATACCGATGTCAGACAATCCATTTGTTCCAAAGTTGTATAAATTTTGTTTTTAAAACATTGTGATTCTTAGCTTGTAAAAAGGATCTCAATTTATGAGGGGAATTATTTCTTGTTTTGGTTATACTTAAGTCTTTTATTCTTGTACTCACGACTCTCTCCCAAAAAATAATCGGATACATGAAAATAATAAAATATTACAAAATCGATATATGACATGAAACTTAATTCTGTAACTTACCCTTATATTGAAATATATGAAAGTGATAGCTTATATTATTTTGATATGCATGTCGGAGGCAAAGTACTATTTTCCCAAAATTATTTTGTACTCATTACAATTCTTTTAGTAATACCAAAGTATATATTTCTGTTATTGTGAGTGAATCAAGATCTCGGAGATATAAAAAAATATAAAAATATGAAATGAAATGAAAGTAAACGAGGGATGTGTCCTTATGAACAAAAAGTCAGAATATATCAAGCAAAACGAAACACGAAGGGAAAATAATAGCGCATAATATACAATATTGTTTTTTCAATAAATGACCAATCTGCATAAATAAAAGAATCACGTATGAATTTTCTTTCAGTTCAAAATGGCTCTAATTATATGAAGACCTGCAACATGTTCCAATTTTGATCTTTTATGTCTTTAAGCAAAACATTTTTTTCTGCATGGCTTCTCTCTACTAAGGTGATAAATGGGTTCCCGGTATGATGTAAATTCATTATACTTTGCTCAACATTTTGAGCGTTTGAAAAATGGTACCTGACTGAAAAGCTCCCAAGGGTGCATGATCGTTTCCGGGCAAACCTGAATCCGATATTATTATTTTCGATATGTGTTTGACAATTAATTGAAATTTTGAAAATGAAAATACTTATTATTTATTGATACTTATTGATTGAAACAATCAGGGATTTAAATCACCAACTATTGTGTTTGTGTTTCTCCAATGATCCCATTCCGAAAGAAGGAAAACAAAAATTACCGTAACAAATTTGCATGGGTTCTTTCTGCACCACCATACATAGAAATACAATCTGAACACCACTACTACTACTCCGGTTGCTGACTTCAGCTAACCATATTTCTGCTAATGTTATGTATTTTTTGTACGTTGCAAACGGAATCACAAGTAGCAATTCTAAATGGACAAGTTTCGTGGTTTTATTTCGACAGAAGTAGAATTGGATGGATGATATCTAATGCATACGTTTTCATCGGCGATTAAACCTGCTTTTATATACCGCCTATCACCGTTTTGTTGGAGGAATTATTTCTACTGGGGAACCGCTCCATCGGTGGCAGCGGAATACCATTGTAAAGGTGTGTACCGTACGTACCGGTAATCTAACTAAATACAACGCTAACCGGTCGGCGCAGACCGAAGGAGCTGAGCGCTCGCGCTCGGTCGGCATGCATGCAGTCCGAAGGCTTGAATCGCAAAGTCTATTTCACTTCAGAGTTTGTGTTAATACCAACCATCATTCCATTTCTACTTTGCTTGTACTATGTACCTAGTCTAGATCTATAATAAGATTAAGTATTTAAATTTAGAGTCTAGTAACAAAAAGTCAATTTTTTTTTTTTTTGTGTTTGTTTTTTTAAACCTGCGTCATCGCGACATCAGCAGTAGGGGCGCTGGTCCGAGAATAAGGATCGATCGCTCAAACGAGGATCGTCTTCACGTCTGTGAAAATAAGCATCGGATCCACGCGTTGGCGATGCGAAAACAGATTCCACAATGATTTTCTTCACGCATTTTCAATTTTTAAATTGACTTTCACGTTATTTGACTTTCAGAAAGACAACCCATAAAAGTAGACAGTGAATTGAGGTTATTTTTATTACGCGGACTTCCCATAGAAATGTGTATTTATTCTAAACATTCAATGGGATGTCCAAGAAGTTAGACTTATGACGGTTTCGAACTTTTGAGTAGACTCTATTAACGGCCGTGCGTTTCTGCGCTGAACTATAGCACTAGCGGGCGGAGCAGGTATCCCACGCCGGAGCTCGCCAGGCCGAAAACTAGTACTGCGGTGATCGGAAATTGGAATCTGAATTAGACAGAGATATCGTGTGTGCGTCGCGGTGTCCGGCTGCATTGATTTAATACATGCGATGAGATACTTTTGAGCTTGCGACTAGCCCAAAATCGGGCTCTAAATCTGAAAAATACTTGAAATAAAGCTCATTTTATGGTACCCATATTTCTTACAGACACGCGTAAGATACTCAATTTTTCAGATTCGGGTAGCGGACCGCCGATTACATTGCTAAAATGTGATATTTTAGGATATATTTTTCATTGCAAATGTGGTTCTTCAGTGACACTGGCATGGTATGGTACATGTACACTGTATGTGTGGGATATGTGTTATGCTATTATGCGATGTATTTTAAACGGATTTTCTCATGCATCCAACCAATCGGCCGAAAACTGAAGCTGGTCGATAACCCCCTCCTTTACTCTATAACCTTTTTTTCTTTTTGGATTTTACACTTTTTGCCATATTGATTTAAACGGTTGTGACATTAAAACCCAGGTCAAGTTAATTACTGATTTATGCTGTTGTGTGTTTAAATGATGTAATCTTTTAAGTCTTTCATTCTCTTTCTAATTTGTCGGTAGTTCGTCATATTCATAAGGAAATTATATACATCATGTGTACATGTATCTTCCAGCACAAAACTCCCAGACCTACATGTACATACTGGTTTTTCTCCAACTATTAATAAAGAAATTGACTTATTTTGTTTACTTTGTTGTAGACCAACTACATGTACATGCATAAATCTATGAATCATGACGTGTACATGTACTCTATTACCTTTGTTTCACAAACTTATCTGTTTTCATCAACCAATATTGTACATTTACATTAAGATTATTTTGATGCATAAAAAAAGGGGGGTACATGTACATGTACATGTAAATTAAACAAAGTTTGTATTATTTAAATAAATTTAAAAAATCATATTGGTGTTTATACATGTACATGTACATGTAAGTACCTGGAATGAACATGAAACTGTTACATGAAAGTCTGCATATAGATTTCAAGATTGATACATCTTTTTTCCTTCTTTTATTCAAACATAGGCCTACATGTTATGTATTTGTGGCTTACACCCAGTAAATAAGATCGATTGATCGATCTGTAATTGAAAAAAAGAGTTTTACACTTTAAACTTTTTTTTCTTCATCTTCTGTCTACAGCACACTTTTTCCCACACAGTATTATTATCATTTTCTTTTTTTTTTTTTTTTTTTTTTTTGGATGGGGGGGGGGGGGGGGGGGGGTTAAGATTACTGAGATGCTTTGAGAAATATTAATGTTACTGACAGTGTAAAACTTGTATAGACTAGTTCTTCAAAATACACCTTGCATATGTGAAAAAGCTGCCTTATGTTTTAATATGGTCATATAAACTGAACTTGCACACTACAGTACTTCTTAGGATTGTATTAAACTGCAAACAGTAGTCAGTACAGGTCAGTAGCTGTGTGACTGTATGCTTTTTGATGAATATACATTGTGTATAAAAGTCAAAGATCAACAGCTGAGACAAAGAGGAAATCAGATGATCTGATTCATGCAGGATGAGAAAGGGGATTCCCCAATGCAAGCATTATACTGATCAGGGGATTTTCCCCATTGCTGTTGCAAGCTTTCAACTTGCTGCCTGTAAATAATAGCTACCTGTACTTACAGTTATAGTACATGTATATTAGATTTACTTCTATAAGTTTATAATTTAGGCCAATTTATTCATTTGAACTGTCAATTCATGAACGGGGTAAACCTTGGGAAGTCCAACATAAACACCTCTTATGATTCATAGAAAAGAGAGTCCCTAATATGAGAGTTACAGTGTTTACATCCTCGTCAGGGGATTTCCCCCACTTATTTCTACATTTGTTATTTAAGTTTTTGTTTATTCCAGAAGGCCTACACATGTACAATGTATTTGCACCTACATGTACATGTACACCTGTACACACACATGTGTATATTTACTTATTTAAATGCTTACAATATTATTTAGACAAGGAAAAAAACTGAAAAAACACTCAGGCTGGAGAAAGGGATGTTGGGAATTAGTATTTAAAAAAAAAAACACTGTTGCAAATCATTCTTAATACATACTGAGGGAAGTAGTTGAATTATTATTTGATTTTTCTGACTAAAATGGATTGTTTGGATATTTTCAACATAAAATTTACTAATAATACATGTACATGTACATGTAAGTTATAACAAAAATAAAATTGGATAAAGTTAATCTTCATTTGCAAATGAAGCATGCATGCATGGACAATAGTTGTGATGTTACGATTGAAACGTGTAATGAATAAAAGATATAAACACATATATTGTAAAAGAATAGATCTTTACCCACAAGATGAACATGTACAGTCAGTACATGTACATACACAAGCTAATATGTATTTACTCTGTACATAATATGATGTCCTCATTGTCCAGATGTGCTGTAGAAATACATTCTTGTATGACAAATACATGCTGTACCAGGACATTTCTTAATTGGTCTAATATTACATATTTAAATGAAAATCCAACCTTGATAGCAACAACTTTAAAAGGAAAGCAGAAAAATCAGAGAAGTAGGTATGGGCTCTTCAAATTGGCTGAATCAGTAATTTCTCTTGGGGGACAACTTTCCGATTTGATCCAACCCACAAAATGACTAAAATTTCCATAATATATTTTGGGTAGTACCCCAAGGGAGAGCTTGATTTGTAAAAAAAACCCAGT
>JAVYIG010010252.1:0-70821 GCA_035222895.1 Strongylocentrotus droebachiensis
GAAAAACAAAATCAAACAATCAACACTGACCAAAAAAAATGTATTTACATGTATAAATTGAGTGGGGGGGGGGGGGAGGTACCTAAAATGTATTAATTAGCCCATTGGTCAACAGCCTAAAGCAAGCCCTTATTCAACTTCAAACTGTAAATGATACTTGTATGGTCACTAGAATCTCATATTTATATCTATGACTAGTAGGATGTCATGATTGAATAAACGCAATCGATCAACGACTGTGACATCGTTTGCTGGCAGTCCAGTCATTTTTCTAAGTAACTCATCCCTGTATCTACTTTGTTTATTCTATCAAGCAAATGATATCGGGATTTGCTTGTTTATATTACCCAATATTCTTTCATGGCGGCGAAGTCAATTATTTATGCTTGTAAGTTAAACTTCAAGATTTCCCAGAAAAGAGTGCAATATTCCTGTGACGTCATTTACATATGGGTAATTATATATCATTTGACCCACATTGGTTTCTTGGGATATGCATGGTAAACCAATTCTTACATCAGTTGAAATATATTGGCTGCCGGCCAGAATGCCGTTAGAGCTTTGTATTGTCAAATACAGTAATGACCTTTTTACAGGCAGCCAACGACATATGGGTATATCGTTCGCCCTGTTTTGTTTTCTTGGGATGAGGATGAAAAACCAATTCTGGGAGAGGGCATGATGGAGCTGAAGTCGTCATCCTTCCAAGAAAAAATATGCGGTGATGTACTAGCTGCTGGAGATTTTCCATGTGGCCTTGCCGCGAGGACTGAGAAGGGACAGCCATTGACTAACAAGGAAATCACTTTGGGGAGTTCAGTCAAGCGCGACTCGTCCAGACGGCCTGATGTCAGCCCCAATCTACTCTCGCTTCCGTCATGACATAATGGGAGGCAGGGAGTGTGGGTTAGGGTGTAGCAGTCGTGCGACCTTTCCCCCTGTATGTCTTGCAGAAACGTGCCGAATCGATTGTCTGTTTTTTTAAAGATGGAATTGTTTTCTTTTTTCTAAAATGGTGTTGTGTGGATTGCAAAGATGTGGAGTTTGTAAAGTAACCCTTAACTAAGTAGATAAATATCACAATCAAAGCCTCTGAAATTTTTAAAGAGCCTCCATAAAATGATTTTCTGTAAATAAGTTGTAATCAAATGGAAAGTCCTATTCAATTTGAAAGTAGCCCTCTCTAATTCAAGCTAAGGGGTAGAGGGAGTAATGCTGAAAGGGAGATGGAGAGGGAGAGGGGAAGAGAAATCTATAGATGTGTTGTGGTCTAGTGGATACATCACTGAACAGTGGATCACATGGTTTATGGTTCAAGTCCCACTGCGGCACTTGTGTCCTTTGACAAGACATTAATCTGCATATGCCACTCTCCACCCAGGTGATGTAAATGGGTATCTGGTAGGAGGAAATTAGTCCTTGAATGCCAAAGCACCTTATCAGCGCCACTCGGCTAATGCTGGAGTAATAATAGTACAGTGCTTACAAACATTAGTATTAGTGCTATATAAATGTTGCTATTATTATTAAATAGAAAAAGGGAGGAGAAAAACAGGAATCAAGATGCATTGAAAGAGAGAAGCAAAAACCCATCTAGATAGAGTGAAAGAGAGAAAAATAGAAAAAAATAGAGGTAATGAGTGAGAGAGAGAGATATATATAACAGAGTTTAATCTACAGATTCCCCTTTGAGGTAGAAAATTCCTTAAAGGAGCCTGCAACAAGCCTAGCCGATCATCATCGGCGTCACACCCGGCGTGGACACTTGATTGCGTCAGTGATCCAGCTGTGACGCGCATTATCACAACAACGGGCGATGTTGATGGTCTAGAGATTGATTAAGCTATTACGCCATTCATCATTCAGAGTTTGATCGCTGTAGCGATTGGACGTGTCACGATTATGTCGTCAAGGGGAATGACGATGGTGATAGCCATCTCGAGATCTATTTGAATTTGTGAAGAGATGATATATCCTATTCATGATTATAATTATGATGACAAGGATGATGACAAAGATGATGATGATGAGATTAAAAGTTGATAAACCTTCAACTGGTGCCAGAAGGGTGTGATCTTTATATCAAAAGATTTTTATTTTATTTGTCTGTCAAGCACTTGGCAAAAGAAATGGTACATGTATATATATCTGTCATGCAATATTTCTGAAGAACACACCATTAACAAGAAAACATTTTGAAGAAGCAATGATTGCTTATTGGCTCTTTGTACCTAGGATTGTACAGATTCACAACTCCAGTAATGTGTTTTGTAATAAATGTTCATATTTTTTTCTTAGAAAACCCAAGATTTTTTTGCCAGCACCATCACATACACGGTTAGCGATTGATTGATTGATTGATTGAGTGCTTGAGTGCTATTCTGATGTTCTAGTGTTCCAGGATATATTTCACATACATTGAGAAAAAAGGGAGTTAAAGAGAAGGTTGAGTTCTGGGAAGAGGTGAAAAATAATTTGTAAGCATTACTCATTCTTATTATGCAAGTGTGGAAGAACATCAGTTAAGACATGTTCCCTGAAAAGCATGGCTCTTCAAATGCCTTCATATTCTAAATATGCATGTAACATCGTAAAAATCGGGGGGCCGGCTTTTTACGCCACGTGTTCGTGTAGTCCCATATACAGCTTTCTGTGCAAGTGTTTGTAACTTTACCAAGACTTGGCCAAATTTCTTATCATTTTGATGATTCCAGAACCTTGCAATACACACAAATTCTATTATGCTAGATGATCAACCTTTTCTGGTCTTTCACAATGCAATCGCATGACCAGAACTCAACTTCATCTTTAAGGTATATATAGCCCCGGAAGGAAGTGACTTATTTTTCTATTCAACAATACTGATGCCAATGTGCAAGTTTGATTATAATGTTCAGGTTGAAATATATATCTGTCTGTCTATCTGCCACTGTCTCTCTCTCTCTCTCTCTTTAGTGTTTCTCTTTTTGTTCCTCTTTTTTCTAAATGCCAGACTTTGTGTATCTGTTTCTTCCATATCACCCTCTTTCCCCATTTTATCAAGTTTTATTTCCCAGCATCTCTCTCTCTCTCGTTGTATATCTCTTGTCCGTCTTTTTTCTAAGTGCCAAACTTTGTGTATCTGTTTCTGCCATATCACCCTCTTTTCCCCTTTCATTAATTTTATTTCCGAGCATCTCTCTCTCTCTCTCTCTCTCTCTCTCTCTCTCTCGTTGTATATCTCTTGTCTGTCTTTTTTCTAAGTGCCAAACTTTGTGTATCTGTTTCTGCCATATCATCAGCCTCTTGTCCCCATTTCATTAATTCTATTTCCCTGCATCTCTCTCTCTTTCTCTCTCTCTCTATCTATCTCTCCCTCCCTCTCTCTCTCTCACACACTCCCTTTTCATATATGTCTCCCCCCCCCCCTCTTTCTCTCTTATCGTCATCTATACACTTGCCAGAGGACAAACACCAGGTCATGTGACTGCACAAGTTCATGAACTGCAGTCTTATTACAAAATGCAATATAGACGACAGTTGCAGATGTGAGCGAATGTGTTTAACAGACAAGAGTGTATTATTGATGCTTGGTTATAATGACATCTATCTACGCACTGCAATCATCATGTTTCTCTATATACCTTCGAAGAAAGTTCTTGAAATGTAATTCAAAGTTTATTTTGATGCAGCATGAGGGGGTTAACTTTTGTTACGTATGTTTTGTATTTGTCTCGGCTTCCAGACGCTATACTATAACCCTTGAGTTTTATATATGTACCGTGAGTGTAATTGAATTTTGAACTAAGCTGCACTGTGATATGGACGAAATCAATAAATTTGAGTTCAAGTTCCTTTGCTTCCTGTTGTAATATAATTGCTGGATGGATATTTAAGCAAGAAATGTCTTCATCACGATATATATGTACATGTACAGGATATTGAGTTGTCTCATTGTTTTCTTTCTCTTTTTTTACCGCCTCCACTAGAATTGTACAGGAAATGTACTGTGGGAACAATGGTCTGATAAGTCATCATTTCTCCACTTATCTTTTCTCATAATATATTGAATACAAAGGATTCTAATGCAAGAAGCGCTGCCCAAGTGCCATTCAGTAGCATGGTGATGCACTCTAAAAATGTAATCACCATTTAGTAGGTTGTCGAGTGCCAAAAACCTACTAAACATCTAAAAGGCCGATAAGTGATAACAAACTAAAAATGGAAATTTTAGATTGATCAACATGCTGGATCTAAGGTTGAATCCAGAATTTTGAAAGTTTGCATGTACCATCATGAAATTGTTATTACTGTTAAGCCCTTTTTTTTTATTTAACGTGTGATAGGGTGAGAAGGTGTAGAATCCCTCAAAGAAAAGAGGTTGTTTCAAGTATGCGTTGATGGTTTGACCAACAAAAAAATCTTTTACACTTTGGTTGCTTTCTTCATCATAGCTTGTTTGCCACACATACAGTTTTGCACAAACAAAAGGCACAACGGAGGGATTGTTTTTTGCAGCACAATGGCTTTTGCAAAATTACCTGTTTCTGGTCGTGATTAGCTCCATGACAACCCTATGCCTGTATAGATAATATTTGCACTGGAAACAGTGAAACAAGTAATTATGTAGGATCTTCATCAGGTTGGCATTACTAAATGTTATTTTCTGCTTTCATTCTCTCATGTCTCATTCCATTTACATCTTCATTGGTTGACGTGGATTTCATTTGCAATGTGCTGCAATCTGTGTACAGCCATGGAAACATACAGGTGAGATAATTCTCTCTCTCTTTCTCTATTTCTCTCTCTCTATTTTTCTTTCACACTCTCTTTCTCTTTTCCCCCTCTATTTCTCTTTCTCTTTCTCTCTCTCTCTCTCCCTCTCTCTCTATTTCTATTTCTCTCTCTTTCTCTCTCTTTATTTATATATTTCTTTTACTCTTCCTGCTCCATCTCTCCCTCTCCTCTCCCTTCCCCTCTCTCTCCCTCCTTACTCTCTCTCTTATGTCTCGTTTGTTCCTTTTATCTTATGTTTACCAGTATGTTCTTTCTTGAAACTTAATTTCTCTCTCCTGGGAGCCTCATATAAGAAATTGTAAACCTCTTCGAGAAGAAATTTGAAGTGGAAATTACCACCTGGTTCTAACAATTACAATGGGTTTGTCAATATTGTTCAATAGCATTAATAGGCCCTCTTAAAGTTATTTATCCTTTTTTGTCATCATCGATCTGGTTTCCTTTCGTGCAACATTGTTTTCTTTCTTTATATTGCTGTAACTTTAGTCAACAAGCAGGTATTATAACATCACATTTAGTTCTAATGCATTCAACATCAATATAATTGCAAAGACTGTCAAAAATCAACTCAAGGACATTACTTTATTGTATACCCCATAGAACTCATGTTTGGAGTAGGTAATATGTCATTGTCATTTCATTTTCACTCATTTTCAATAGGTGATGCACAAGGCTATTGATATTGCCTTTCAGTTGATTTACAAAAGTTTTTGCGAGCACGTTCATCATACAAAACAAACAAAATAGGTGAAGACCTAATGTTTCGAAGGAAGTGTCATACAAAGTGCATGAACAAAATGGCCATCAAACAAAATTCGCTGAGAGAAGCTGAGAGATGTTAGACATCCAGAAGGGTGTTAGTATGAAGTATGGCACCTTGGGTAAACAAAATGCAGTGAAGCTCTTTAGATCTCACAGAGTGTGTCCCTAAACATAAGCACTATCTTATAAAGTATATAGTGGAAGATGACACATCAAGTCATGGAGAAGGTGTCGGGAGAACTAAGGATAGATCTCACAATTCAATTCAATTCAAGACTTTATTTCAGACTCAGCTGCAAGAGCAGAGGTCCATATCACATATTTTCATGTAGATATAAACAGAGTATGTCCCTAATCATAAGCACCATCTTATGAAGAAGTACAAAGGAGGATGACACCTCAGCTCAAGTCATTGAGAAGCTGTCAGTAGAACTGAGGATGGGACTAGTCTGCAGAAACAGACTCTACTTTGACACTTGATAAGGCAATTGCTTAAAAATCTTTGGTTAATCCTAACTATGTCGGTCTTCCTACTGGCAGGAACAGCTACAGTACAGGGCCTATGGACTGCTGTCTCTGTGTAGTCTCCTAGCTAAGACCCTCTGTCGTGCATTACGACTGACAAGAGTTTGTGCCTGCAAAGGAGGATATGGAATGATGTACTTGGGAAGATGCTTGAATGCACTTTGACTGATAGATTCACAAAGGACAACAAACTAAGTGAGAAAGATTTGTACATGGCCTGACATGTTGGATTAGGGCTAGCCCATCTGATTGATGTAGCTATCATGCATTGATTTTGTTAGATGCTCTTTGCTAGACTTCTATGCCAGTCTTTTGCCTGGTGGGTTTGTATTTAGGCTATTGACTTAAGGATATGAGTGACTAATAACAAGACTATGGGATGATGTGGGTGTGACAATTTTGAAAGGTTTATATTTTTGTGAAAAGGTAAAATGTTGAACAACAAGGAAAAGGGATAAAGAAAGATCAGAGAAAAGGGGGAGAAGAAGAGGGAAGAAGAAGGAAGAAGAAGAAGAAGAAGAAGGAGAAGAAGAAGAAGCAGAATATAAAATAAAGAAAGGAGGAGAAAGAGAGGAAGAAAAAAAAAGAGGAGGAGAAGCAGGGAGAAAAATACGAAACAGAAAAATGGTTGTAATGAAAGTTAGTACAAATAGAAGGAGGAGGATGAATATAGGGGGGGGGGGTGAACAAATATTTGCAAACTTGTTTTGATAAAAGAACAAAATATAAGCTATCATGAGAATCTGGGATTTAGATATGCCCTCTTTAACTGTACACCCACACACACTGCATCACTTTCAAAAATGTAAACAAGCAATAATGAAGCATTTATAAATTGAATTTTATATGTAAACAGATTTATGAGTAATAACAATGGCTTATTTCTTACATTTTAAGAAGGCTCCAATTATATAGATGTGCTTGTTTAGCAACAACAAGTGAATTACTTTGTACTTTGAAAGGCAGAGATTGGAAATAAAAGTAATCATGAGAAGGAATAGATGCTGTCTTCATAACATATTAAATGTTACAAACTCTACACACCTGCCCCCATAGTAATAAGTCCATGCACAGACGAGAAAATTAAGGCCCACTCTTTAATTGCATAATTAATGTGGCTTTCCAGTAAATTCTTTGAACATTGCGGCCCTCGATCCCTTTACAACTCAACAGGACCATTTTCCAGTCTTGAATCATGGTACATCGTCATGAGGCCTGCAGCTAGCTAGGCATATTTAATTTGTTCCATTCGTTCTTGACGAAGGCCGGCCACACATGTATTTATTTATTTTGTTTGTTTTGATGGAGGATCCGGCATGGGGGCAGTATTGCATTCACACATTAGTAGGAGATGTTAGAGAAGGACCTTAATTGGTTAACTGAAGGGGGCGTGTCCTTGGGTTGAGATATACTTGAGAGGAATGCAAACAGATGTAAACAGGGATATAAGCATCGTATCTGAAAGGCTCTCATGTCATTCCTTGAAAGTGTTTGTACATGCTGAAGATGAAAGCGTTACATTACTCAATTTATAGTATAAGTAACATAAGGCTTTATGTAAGTGAAGGGCCTTTTTTAATTTATTCTGAAACCCCAAGAATGAATTTCATTTTGCTTTGTATATATTTACATTAAAATGTATCAAACTTGAAATATAATGGGCTTATTTCACATTTAGTGCAATATATGTATACATTATTCAATACAGCTTAAAGCTCTATTCGAAAATGTTTTCTGGTGAACAAAAGAAATCATTTATATTGTCTCTTAGAATTACTGGCTTCTCGATCCATTTGGAAAAAACTATGTTACATAAGAAGAAATGGTAATATACTCTCATTTACGAAGGGTGGCCTCAACATTATTAAGAACGCCCTCTATTGGGGCCCAGCAATATTTCAGTTATCTACCGTATTGCTCCCACTCCAAATCATATGATATTATGTGAGGGAGAATTAGATGGCATCGCACAGACACGGTGGAAATACACGCAGTTTCCAGATTGTATCGATCAAATTTTAATGAGCAAACTCTCGACAGACATGGACTAGTAGAAGTCCAAGTAGATTAACAAGGGTTAATTGGCAGCCGTGTTGAGCATATTTAATGTTATGATTGCGAGGCACATCAATGTTTTGAGACTAAACATGGCTGCCCTTGTATATCTCTCCATGGGGTAGTCAGAGCACAGTAATTAGGCTTGATGAAATATGGATAATTTGTCCTTGCTCTTCTCATCCACTTCTGTTCCAAGGCAGTGCTAGAAATGAAAACAAGAAGAAAAAAAATTGAGCAAGCAGACCTTCATATTCTTTGGTCTGTTTAAAACTTAATATCTTTTAAGAAATAGGCCATATAGTGGGGGAGACCCGGGAATCTGGCGCGGGTGGGTGAGTTTGTGCGTCTTTGGTCTCTCTGGGAGCAGACATGTGCAGGATTTGATGCACGCTGACGATGGTCTAGTACTTAATTTATACTGGGAATCTCGTCCTAAAGCCTGGCTTTTCTGGGATTTCCTTTTTCCCCCTCTCAGTTAAATCAAGCAATATAAAAATATTTTGTCTTATTCTCAAACTTAAATGTACTCTGTAAACTTATGTTATTACGTACATACTTATCAGTATTTTGTTACTTGTATCATTCATTTGTTCTTTTATACATTGTTATACTGTATGGTTCATATAAATTGTGTCATTTTAATGGTTGGACATTTGAGTGGAAAAATAAATTAATAAAATCAAAATCTAATCATTGATGTACAAATTTGATTACTAAAATGTGCAACATTATACACTGCAATCACTAATTCAAACAACTTATTCTTCATCATAAGCTCGCATATGCATTCTGTTTCTTAATAGAACAAAATAAAAATCGAATGAAAAGCTATTCTTGGTAATGAGCAAGCAACTCATATACCTTACAGCTTTAAACTTAATTTTAAGTTTGTAAAGTGTAGGCTTATATTGGTAATTTGTTTGAATATAAATAGGTACTTACATTTAACATTGCCCACTCTTTCCTTTCAAGTCCCTTTTAACAGATTATCTCTTAAATTGATTCAGAGTGTAAAATGTTATTCTTGTCTTGTTTTGCCGAGTATGTGATAAGTGCAATGACGGCAAAATCAATTGACATTTAAATTGTTTGTTCCATAATATGTCACTGCATATCTATTGAAACACAGTTTCATTTATTTGTTGTTTTGATGTTATTCCAAATGCAGTGCATAAAGATCAACATGTATACAATAAACTGTCTGGTCCTCAATTGGTTTATTTGAAATAGGAAAATACTATAAGGTTTACAGATGTTTCATTTCACTGTTTCATGTATTTGTTGTTTTGATGTTATTTCAAATGCAGTGCATGGATCAACATGTATACAGTAAACTGACTGGTTCTCAGTTGGTGTATTTAAATAATAATAATAATAATAATACATAACATTTATTAGGCACTTAATACTGATGTTTCTGAGCGCACAGTGTTCTGATTAAGAGAAGACTATAACCCGTAGAATTAAATTAGAAGAAAAAGCAAAAATACAAAAGTAACATAGATAAGGTAAGAAAAAAATAGGAGATATTTTAAGGATTACATATGTTTCATTTCACTGTTTCATGTATTTGTTGTATTATGTTATTCCAAATGCAGTGCAAGGATCAACATACAGTAAACTGACTGGTCCTCAATTGGTGTATTTGAAATAGGAGATACTTGAAGGATTACAGATGTCCAATTTCAAGAATTTAGTCCTAAGCTCCCATGTAAGGAAGTGCCTTACAGCAAAATCATTAAAAACACACTATTCTTCTTTTGTGACTGGACCAGCTCTCAAAAGGTCTTTACCAGGTTTAAGAAAAGGACTTGAGGACAAACTGAGGAAGGGAATAAATAACTAGCATCAAGATAATTTGTCAGGATTAAAAGAAATAGTGCACTTCTGGATAACAATGACCCCAAGATTGGCATCTAACTGTATGGGTGTCAAGCTTTTCATAAGAAGGGGCTTCAAAGGAGAGCTCTTTAGAATGGAGACAAATTGGTATTGATTTGGAAGGTGTCAAATCAGAGGGGGATGAGGGGACTCTATTTTAGGGGCAAGGAGAATGATCAGTCTTGGACTGCCCCCAATGACAGCTCTTGTCTCTTTAATGTATTCATTATTGTTGTAGAAAGCTTGTTCCATCTGAAGTTTGTGTTTTTTCTATAGATGTTATTTTTGCATTCACACCTCAACATCTGTAAATGGTTTTATTCTGATCTTTCTATATAACCTTTCTGGATTAATTTCATTTTAAGTTGTTGGCATTTTATTGATTTGATTGATATCTGAGTGTTATATTCAGCTCTCTCTCTCTCTCTCTCTCTCCCCCTCCCTCTCTATATGTCTATGTCCTCCTCCTCCTTTATAAACAATTAGTGAAAAATGTGAAGGTAATTGTGCTGTATGGAATTTCATGATCACTCATCTTATTATTAAACTTGACAAATGGCTTTTTCCCCAATATTATAAAGAATGTATTGCTTTGTTACCATTATGATTAAATAGTTAATAAATATTGAGTCATTTATTTTATAGTAAAAATAATTGTGCTAGCTTTGCCATTATCATGCCGCTATTCAATACTAAGATGTTTAATAGCCTACATCACCTTTTATGTGCTGCAAACTTCTAATGAGTAGCCCATGAGAGAAAAACAAGCCCCTGCATCAGAAGACAATCACCTTGCAGTCATCAGTATACAATTAGAGTAATTCATTAGCAAGCTAGGTTATATAGATTACTGCAATTAATCTAATACAACTCGGCATTGAACTGGAATGAAAATTTTATAGATTTGACATTCGCCTGGCACCTCCACCATGTTTAAATCAATAGGGACCATCAACAGGCTTATGTTTAATTTGTTAATCTTATTATGTAGTGAGCCAGTGAACTTATAAGTGTTATTCATCTGAATTTCAAGTGTTCTTGATCTACTTTTCATGACGGGCAGGTCACATAGTAACATTATCCATGTTCTAACATTAATGGGGGATATGCTCAATTAATTCATTAAATGCCCAGATATTGAGTTTGATAATAGTAACCAATGTTATGTTGACGAAGTTCCAATATTGTGCTCTGTATAGCATTATGTAAGTGTTATTCAACTGATTTTCAAGTGTTCTTGATCTACTTTTGACCACAGGCAGGTCACATAGTAACAGTATCCATGTTCTAACATTAATGGAGGATATGCTCAATTAATTCATATAATGTACAGAGATTGAGTTTGATAATATTTATAGTAACCAATGTTATGTTGATAAAGGTCAAGTATCTTCACTGCACATGAATTTAGCAGTGTGTACATATGGAATGTAGATAAAGAATGAAGTAGTAAAATTCTATTCAGATGTAAGTTCCAATGCACTTACCCTCAGGCAGGATTGCATTTCTATATTGCTATAGCTATTTCATGTATGGAGGTGTCCTGGTGTAGTGGTTCAATCACTTGACGCTCAATCTAAGGGTTGAGGGTTCAAATCTGAGCCCGGCAATGTCATTTAGCAAGACATTCATCTACATTTGCCACTCTCCATCCAGGTATAAATGGGTATGTGGCTATTGCTGGGGTACTGAAAATCGCAGGGTGTTTATAAAGAACAGTATTGATGCTGATGGGGCTTTTCTGAGTAAAGAAAATTATTATGTCTTTTTTTAATATAATTTGTTCTTCTATGTTATAAGTTTTAAATAGGATTATTGTCCTATTAATTATATTGCAATAGCTGGAAATACTTTTTTTCTTCTTCTGCTATAGGTATATCATCCATATCATATTTATATATTAGGATTCAGAAGGTCATTAAGTAATACGCTTGAACAAAGAGTTAACACCCTTATGGCTCTAAAAAATACAGCAATTTAATCAACACAATACTTGATTATACATGAAGAAAGAGACCTGTTGAAATAAAGTATGTCTTTCTTCGATTCATAGTCCTTGGTATGTTGTGACAAAATCAGAGGGCTAAGGTCAATATTATCATTTTATCACACCTAAATCTACAATCATTGCAATCTATGAATAAAATCAGCAACCCATGTGTCCTGATTGACACAATACTTCTATGTCCATTCAAAACTGATGATAAGGAAAAGAACAGAATTCACGCTTGTGGCTCGGCAACCTCTGAATGAACTTGGCGTGTTTACAATCTCTGTTTCATCAGGTCGCGTCCTGATACTTTTCTCCGGGCATTGTAACCTGAGGTTAATCTTCGATTCTTGCACCCCCATGGGGAAAAGCTTTCTATTTTTGGCCGTTTCGATTTGAGAAGCACGATGGTGTAGGGATGACTGGTTTTATTTATAGCAGCAGGGCTATTTTAGGCACCGAGTGGGGATGTTTTGAAGGATAGGTGTCTTGTGGTGAGGTATATGGTTGAGGTACAGTGTATATTCATCTGCATACTACCGTAGCAGTGAGAGATTTTTAAACCAACAGTGCCTTTTAGGCACCGAGAAGGGGCAGTGTAAAAATAAAGATGGTGAAGTATATAGTAGTATATTCATCTGCATGTATCATTGCAGCAAGAAATTATACGTTTAGCAGCAGAACTATTTTTGTTTGTTTGTTTGTTTAGTCTCTGAGTAGGGGTGGTATGAAAATATGGTGGTGAAACCTAAAAGAGTTACAATGTGTAGAGGCCTATTAATTAGACATTCAACAGAATATTCATCTGCAAGAGCAGTAGCAGTGAGATGCTATTTAAAAGCAGATCTATTATAGGCTCTGAGTAGGGGGGTTGTAGAGAGTATGGTGGTGAAGTGTACTATAGAGGTATATAGATCAGAGACTAAATGTAATATATACATCTGCTTGTAGCAGTATTTATAGCAGCAGATATATTTAGGCACCATATGGGGCCTGTCACCACGAAATGAGTCCAGTTGGTCAAAATTTGTATTCCTGTTTTTAAGTATTATATGAATCTACATTAAGTAGGCTTTAAATTAAGGGGTCACACATTAAAATTGATAAATTATATCCAGAAATATGAACAAAAACCTAATTGGACTTTATAAACAATGGGATTACCCAGTTTTGAGAAATGCATCATTTTCGTGATAATTTCAGATTACTATATATTTGCCAAAAAATGTTAGAAGGAGATATTTTCGTGACCTAAGCTCTGGGGACATAAACTACAAGACATTAATAAGTTGATTTTTGGAAAAATCTTAAATGTGGTAGGTGGGTCAATTTTCAGTACATACACACTATACATCGCTATTACTACGATTGAGCCTAATGCGACACTGGACTCATTTCGTGGTGACTGGCCCCATATGTAGGAGTGTTGGTGACTAGTGATCAAGTATAGATCAGACAATCAAAAAGGAACTATTGTAGGTTGGGGGGGGGGGGGAGAATGATGGTGAAATAAAATAGAGGTATATAGATCAGGTACAACAGAATAATAATTTGTTATAGCAATGCACAGATTATTTATAGCAGCAGGGATATTTTAGGCCCTAAAATAAAGGCAGTGTAAGCCAATAAAATGCCACGATTTCAGTAGCTTATACCAGTTATTAAAACTTGTTATTGATAACAAATTTTATGAAACGGCCTGATGTGTAATTAAAAACGAATGTGTGACTTGGGACTCTGTTGTGAGGCTGTTTCATAAAACTCAATGTCACATTTCTATGACAAATTTGCTCAAAGCAGACTGAATTAATGCAGCTATTTCAGTAGCTTATAACAACAATTTCGTATGAAATAGGGCCCCAAAGCATACCGATTCATTCTTCTGGATTAAATATTGATGAAAGTGACATTGATGTTCATCTGGTTCTCAACATATAATATGGTACTTTAGTCAGTAGCCTATAGCTATATGACAACAAGTGCTTTATAAAACAATATGGAACATGACTTGTGTTCAATCTTTTTATTCAAATGTCGCTGGAAGTAACTAAAATGCTATTCTGTTTCTCAACA
Organism: Strongylocentrotus droebachiensis; assembly: GCA_035222895.1. Taxonomy (NCBI): domain Eukaryota; kingdom Metazoa; phylum Echinodermata; class Echinoidea; order Camarodonta; family Strongylocentrotidae; genus Strongylocentrotus; species Strongylocentrotus droebachiensis. Next base: position 14,066 of record JAVYIG010010252.1, read on the forward strand.
TTTGAAATTTCTTCTTTATTTCATGTTTGGTATTTAACAACATATTTTTTTAACTGACACAGGAGTACTGGAAAAAATATAACATTTCCAATAGGATTCATGAATTGTTATTTCTTATTTCTTGGGAGCATTAACAAGCTTCTCTCACAATCGGTAATACAGCACTAAAATATTCAGACAATATCATTATTCCAGACAAATTAATGTGCATAAAATAAGAGAGAGAGTTACACTTTTTATTAAAATCTTTCTGTAACCCACACATCCAAGTGACTCTTCAGATTGGTATAAATGTTTAATACTGTCTGGATATTTTACTTTGACATTTCTAAATGCTAGAGGTGCTTAAATGTTGATATTGATCCCAAGAGAAATTAAATGTATATCCCTTAATCCTATTGGAAATTTTATATATTATCCAGTACTCCTGAGGCAGAAAATGTTGTTTTGATCGTCCTGTACCACTAGGTCTACAAACAACTATAAAAAGGCCCCTTTTACAGTCAAATTTCAGTGTTCAATATCATGTTGGGATTTTGAATTCTACCGGTATCTTACATATGTAGATTTATTTTTAAAAAGAATTTTAATGACTCTTTTCTTTTCTTGCTCCTCCCCCCCTCCCCCTCCTCCTTTTGGAGGGTAAATGCCAGATTCAAGAATGGATTACAAGACCAATTTATCAAAATTGAAAAGGGGGGGGGGGGTATCATAATATCACTCATATTTGGCCTCTGCAATGACATGAACTTCTTTGCTGGCTTGGTTTGCCAGAGTTTTTTAATGACTTATGGATGTGGTTTATCCTCTCTTGCAATTATAAATTTTGATTTTAATGGTCTTTTTATATTTGACATGTGATATGGTTATTGAGAGCTTTTCTAGAATTTACTGGTAGAAAAAATATCTTATCTCAAACTGGTTTCTTATCTTAAATGCAGCTGCTATAAAGTATCGAATTGTGATGAATTGTGACTTTATACCAAGTTGTCAGGGCTGCTGGTTCAAATTTTGTGCAAAACAATGTATTGCATTGTATTGGAATTGTTATTTCGTGATATCATCTGGTGCGAACCAGGACATTAACTCCTATTCTTTTGCAGAGAATTAATTCCCTTTCTATCTCTCAACATATTAACAGATAATATATATATATATATATATATACTGTGAGTGATATTTCACACTCTTAATTCAAAAGAATGTACTACTGGTTGGAAGAAAGTCTATACTCACAACAGCTGCTTTTTTAAAAATGCATCGGGCAGCTTAATTACTCATATTTCATAGCGTTTTCATTTTCTGGATATCTGATAGTGATGCATTGCTAATCTCTAGGACTCTATAACAAAAAAGTAATATAATCCCCGCTCTTGTGTATTTGAGGGTACTATTTATATCATCAGATTTCCATCTGTTTTTTTACCTTAGATGTTTATGTCGGCCATCTCCTCGTCACTTCACACAGTTTTGTTCAAAAATATTTGCCATTTTTTAAGTAAGTGAAAAATTTGGCCCAATTTGTGTTACTGAAGAATGTGACATATTAAAGCTTACATCTAAAAGTATTTGACAAAGGACCTAATTCAACCAGTCCACCTTTCATTCTTGAGTTACAAAAAACATCAAAAACATCAAGTTTACAAGGGGATGAATAATTTAGTTGTGAACTGTACATATGTGTATGTTAATTGATGCATTAATTGCAAAGGTTACTGACCTATAGGACATAACATCCGTATTACAGGAGCTTCTGGCTAGGCTTCTGTAATTGTTGATATAACTCATAAACACCCCTCCTGCCTTTAGCACCTCAGTACAAAGATAGAGCATGAAGCGTGATTGCACATGCTACTGCAATTACAAAGGTGACTGACCAGTAGAACATGACAAATGCATTATGGCAGCTACATGGTGACTTTTGTCATTGTGTACCAAATTATACCCCTCTTGCCTTGAGCGCCACATTTAATATGCAGCATGAGCCATATTACAGATGTAAATAATGCCTAGAACATATCAATTCATCTTGAAATTTTGATGTTTGGATGTATATATTTTATAGATGTATGCATGTATTTATGTTACAAAGGTCAGTGACCTAGAGGGCACGGGTTATGTGTTATGGCGTCTTTAGCTAGGTGCCTTGAGCATGGCTGTTAAAATACAGTGTGATCCATGTTGAAAATGCCTATAACATATCAACACATCGGCAGATGTGATTGGCCTGCAAAGGTTACTGACCTATAGTACATCACCCATGCAGTACAGGATTTCAGCTATGCCTCTTTAATCATTTCATGCAAAACTGTTTCACAAGGACCCCTCTTGCCTGTGGCGCAACAATCGCTCATGGCAATATAATGCATTGTAGGTATTAGAAAGGGATGTGCACCTATTGTAAATTCCGGCCATGAGAACACACCATTCTCTAACAAGGATGTGTGTATGTGATGGATTCTACATTCCCCTCAAATTACTGCGTCACCATCCCCCGCCACCAGAGTCATTATCGGCCAGTATGACTGCCGGTATTTATAGGGATGATGGAGGGTCTAATGTTGCCCACAATGAGTCATGATAGTAGGGACTCTTCAAGTAAACTTGGATCTTGAAAGTGCATTTTGCAATCTTAAAGCCCCTCTTAAAGTACTGGGAGCCCCACAAATTTGATGGCAAAATTTCACTTAAATTGTATCATAAAGCGAAAGAGGATGTACTTTAAGACACACTTCTGCAAGGATTGTCAACAAAACTGTGTTTTAAGTCAAATATTGATAAAAGAGTACAAAATTTAGGTTTTCTGCGTACAACAGAAAACCCAATTTATGAACCGATACTCTTTTATCAATATTTGTCTTGAAACACATTTATTTGGGGGGAAATCTTTGCAGAAGTGTGTCTTCAATGACATCCTCTTTCATATTATGATACAATTTAAGTGAAATGTTGCCATCATATTTTCGGCGAATTTGGGGCTCCCAACTCTTTAGAGGGGCTTTAACAATCTAAATCTAGAGAGAGAGAGAGAGAGAGTTAAAGAGAGAGAGAGAGAGAGAGAGAACAGTCATTAACGATGGATTGCAATACTTAATTAATACTGGCACCAGTATTTTCAGTCATCAAACTGCACTTTCACCTGCATTCATTTATTTAAGAGAATGGGATATGCTCACCTGAAATCAGAGATTCCTTCAGTATAAAATGATAGTAGATGGTGATTAAAATAAGAGACTTTCAATAAATTTACATGATTTGATTTGATTATTTGTTTCTGTTTGATTTTCTTTTTCTTTTGCATTTTTACAAATATATAACAAACAAACATTTCAAATTTACACATGACAAAAGAATATATGTAGAATAAAGTAACTAATCGAAAACATCAAACAGGAGGGTTGACAAAGTAAGCAAAGCTTGATAGCATGACTACCCTCAAAGGATACATAATAATACAAATATGGAGGAAAATAATATTGGTAAAAGGGGAAAAAGACAGAAAAAAGAAGAAAAAAGATGAGGCAATTTTCAACTTCCATGCAGTCCATCACCTATTGAACTGAATGAACATAACAATTACATGATTCAAATGTGATTTTTTTTTGTTATAGGCAATATAGTAGGGAATTGAAATGCTCTTGTGCTGATTTCTTGGAAAGCCATTGGAATCATATTTATATTAATATTCTATTATCAGTGTACATATTCAGAGATGATATTGTAAATATTGTTGGGAATCGAAAAATACTTCAAGTTTCTTATATAAAGATTGTTATCTATTCCTCTTTTCAAGAAAAAACAAATCCACAAATATTGACTTTAGCTTCGTTGCCAATATTAAGTTCTACATCATTTCAGAATAAAGAGGCACTTTACAGAAACTTGTTTACAGTCTGTGTACCAGGATTCAGTATGAATGACGTACGGTCATAGCCATCGTCTTCTCAAATAAACATATCGATCTTTCTTCAAGGTATTTCGGGCTGATTCCCTTGAATGTTTCTCTGGGCGAAGGACATTTTAGTTTCTACATCTATTTTGGTCTATTTTGGTTGATTTCTCCCAATGGATTTAGAATTTATTTGTGTTTTTGTTTGTTAGGTGCTTGTTACGTTGTTTGTGACCAAAATGTGACGTCATCAACACTCTTGAATTTCAGTCTCTAAAATAATCTGGTTTGTGGCATGAATATATTCCTTGATTCACATCTCTCTAACATATGAAATAATTCTGCATATTCAATTTCAACTTGGTCGAAAAATGTGGGGAAATGATAGCTGGGACATTTTGTTTAATCCGAATCCCTTTCCCTCATTTTATTGACTTTCCTGTTAGAACTGTTTTCAGTGTTTTCTCTCTCATCTCTATTTTTTTTTCTCTTTCTCTCTCTCTTATTTTCTCTCTCTTTCTACCTCTCTCTCTCCTTCACTCTCTCCCTCCCTTTCTCCTCCTCCCCCTATCTCTCTCTCTCTCTCTCTCTCCCCCTTTCTCTCCCTCTTCCCTCCCTTTCTCTATTTCTCTCCCTTCACCCATTCTCTCTTGATGTCCCTCTCCATCTCTCTCTCTCTCTCTCTCTCTCCCTCTCTCTCTCTCTTTCTCTCTTCCATTTCTTCCAGCTCTCCCTTTTCTTCATCACAGCCATCTTAATTATATAATATAGTTCAAATTTCTTAAAGTCTTTTTAATCAGCCTTTATAATGTATGTGTGCACACATACAAGAAGCACTAATACACTCATTATAAGTTCATCATATGATTCATTATTGTTCTGATCAATAAAGTAATTTGATCATGCTAAATGTAATGGAGGTCATTTCATCCTGTAATTGACTCAATCAATAATAATTGCTCTAGTTTAGTTTCACTTGTAGGAGGTAGATGTAGGATGGCAAAATGGCAAAAACAAATTGTATGTGTGTAATCTAATACATGCATCATGCCTTGTAGGAAATTATGTTTGTTAAACTCAGTCTTAGAATTACATGAATTGGAATTCAAAGAGGGAAATTTGAGGGTGGAAATCTTTTTGCTATGGAGTTGGCTGTGAATTAATGCACATGATTCTAGCAAGAGAGGTGCATTATGTGTATTCCGGGTTTTTTTTGTTTATCAGCATAAAATGATACCCACTTACCCTGTAATTTACCACTTCAGTCTAGACCGCGAATGATTTATAACTGTCTATGAATTGATTGGATGGGCTGCAAAGTGATGGGGAAAGAAGGAGCAGAAGGATTATAGAAGAGATGTATGAATTGCATCAGTAAAAATGGAAGAATGTTGATTATGGTGATATTGATGATAATGATGGTGGTGATGATGATGATGATGATGGTGGTGATTATGGTGATATTTATGATGATGATGGTGGTGATGATGATGGTGATTGTGGTGATTATGGTGATATCGATGATGATGATGATGATGGTGATTATGGTGATATTGATGATGATGATGGTGGTGATGATGATGATGATGGTGATAATGGTGGTGATAATGATGTTGATTATGGTGATGATGATGGTGATGTTGATGGTGATTGTGGTGATTATGCTGATATTGATGATGATGATGGTGGTGATGATGATGGTGCTTGTGGTGATATTGATGATGATGATGGTGGTGATGATGATGGTGATCATGGTGATATTGATGATGATGATGATGGTGGTGATGATGGTGGTGATGATGATGATGATGGTGATGGTGATTATGGTGATATTGATGATGATGATGGTGGTGGTGATGATTATGGTGATATTGATGATGATGATGGTGGTGATGATGATGATGATGGTGGTGATGATATTGATGATGATGATGGTGGTGATGGTGGTGATAATGATGGTGATGATGATGATGATGGTGGTGATGATTGTGGTGATTATGGTGATATTGATGATGATGGTGGTGGTGATGATGATGATGGTGGTAATAATGATGGTGATGATGATGGTGATGATGGTGGTGATAATGATGGTGATGATGATGGTGATTATGGTGATATTGATGGTGATGATGATCATCATCATGATGTGGATGATGATGATGATGGTGGCAATGATGATGACGATGGGGATTATCATCAACATGATAAAGATTATGGGCAGCAATGATAGAATAATGAAAAGGAGTATGATTAAGATAAAGGTGAATTGATTAGGGCAAGACAACAACTAACCATACACAACTTCACATGTATGTTGACATGGTCCAAAAAGTATTGATTCTTATTAACTTAAGTTTTTCTTCTTTTTTTTTCTTTCATTCCAGATCCCAGATGACCTAATGTATGGCTTCTATCCAAGATGGGTGTATAGATAACATTCAGACCCAAGTACTGATTTCTGTGTGTGTGACTTGGAGAGGATGGTGAACATACCTAGCAATAAAGCAGACTAATCAGAGCCATCATGCAACAAGATGCCTGAATCTAGCTCATCTGTAAATATTGTACAAAGCAACAAGAAATTGAGACTTAACTTTTGTGACTTTTCTCCATACACTTTTGAGTAGAATCAACAAATTTATTTTAATGATGCTTAGTACAGAGCAAAAGTTCATTGAATTAGCAGTGTGTTCAAGAGAGATCTATGCCGGAAGGTAATTGGTTCAAATTGTGACTCAAATGATATACAAATGAAATAAATGATTATCAAATGTTGGATTAACACTTTTTAACCAATAGATACAACTTTGTAGCATGTATAAAAGTTTTATGAAAACAATGTCACTCCTCTGCCCTTAAAATATGGTGATTAAATTGTTAAATAGTTTAAAGAGTTTATACCATTGCAAGATTTCAGTGATAGTGTGATTTGTGATATATCTATTATTTTTTTCTGGACAAAAGAGTGAATAGTAGCCTACTAAAAGCTCTAATAAAACCTATAACATTGAAATTGTGAGCTGGTGTGAGGTATTTATTTCTTTTTTTTAATTCTGTGTTCATATCTACCTTAGACAGCAAATTGTGTTCACATAAGTTTTGAAAAGTTGTGACAGGCAATACTCATGTCATTTGGGATGTGGGTTGCTTGTTTCAGTATTACAGTATTCCTTTCAGTGGCGTAATCTGTTCTCAGGATGGGGGGGGGGGGGGGAGGTAGGAAGGTAATATCAGTCAGGAAGGTAATATTGTGCAAAACACCCCACTTTCGGTTGCAGATAGCTGTGAGATTTTGAAAAAATATATTGAATCATTTTTAGGACAATCTGAACCTATTTATAGTATTTTAATATCGTTTTAAAGAGATATTTTTACTATTATAAGTGTCACTTGTATTAATTTGAACAACATTTTAAACAACTGATTGATTTCCTTAAAAATTGGATGGGGTGTATTTGTACAGGCCATCCCCCCACTCAAAAAAAAGGGGGGGGGCGGGGGCTATACCTCTATTACCCCTCAGGACATACATCCGTGATTCCATTAATTTATGACCCAGTGTTTATTTAGAACAGGATTAACTCAGATGTTGTATTGTCCATTATGCAGGATAGTAATAAGTAGCACAGGTGTGAATTGGTTAGTACTGTGTAACATCGCAGGGGATTTTCACACTAGCTTAATATCATAAATAAATTGACTGATCAGATCTTATTGCATCAAGTAGACTATAGAGGGTAGTGCCCTCAACTCTAAAACAATATAAGCATTAAGCTTCATCGACGCCCACCCGGACTTCTTCAGTAGCATCTTCAAAAGATAGGTCATGCAGTAGTTATAGTTTAATGAGAAGCAGATGTAGACTATTATCTCCCGGCAGGTAAAAATATGCAAGCGCGACAACAGAATGGTGTCGTCAATTTGAGCACCGTCTGGCCTGTTGCTGATGTTATAAGTTATCAAAACAAAGATCTAGTTTATAGTAGAGATTGAATCGGTATAATATGCATAGGGAGCATTCACACTGCATGCACAAACCATCAGTTGTTTTCACATTTGGAAGTTTTGTTGGACGTACTAGGCAACTACCCAGAAATATGACTAACATGACCTATGGTTTTTTGCAGTGTAAATGCTGGTTCTCAAAACACCTGTAAAATTTTCAAGTTTTTGCTCACATTATTCTCCTCACTTTATCAAATAATTACCAGCGACATGTCGTACATGACAAAAACTCCATCAGGATGCAAATAGAATGTCATGTCCCATTTGTGAATATCAGTGTGGATGCTTTTTAACATCTTTAATTTTCAGCCAGTCTTTGTTTGGAAATTCTTTATTTTGCTTGTCCATAATTGTGTGTATTGCGGATCCTTTTTCATTACAAGATCAAATCTTTAACAGTCCTCTGATAATACAAAACTAAAACCAAAGATGTCATACCTTTAAACAAAAATACTGTAGATGATCAAACCGGGACAAACACTGAAACAGTAGCAAATCAAAGTGAGACGAATGCAGATCAAATTACCAAAATCATTTTGCATTACAATGACCCAAAACAATGTCAAAGATATTCAATGCTCACTTCTGTTATATCATTATGTTTGTTATTGTTTGTCATTGTTTATATTATGTGAAAAGAAATGAAAAATAAATTCGCTCTGTATAGAGCTACTACTTCTACTACTACTAATATCAACTTTAAAACAAAATGGTGGAGTGTAAACTCTCGAATGCAAGCAGTGATCCATCTTAAACAGGCCGCATTTCAAAACTGAAACAGTTGCATGTAAAGGTTAGAAGCAAATCAAATGAAACAGTCGCAGATCAAATTGACCAACTTATAAAACAAAACTGGGATATGCCTTTGGCGGTGCATAAGCCTACAGGTAAAGAGACGCATCTATGTTCATTTGGTGGATATTAATAGGCCTATATCTAGTTCTTAGAGATCGATGCTTTGTTTTGACCTTGGTGTTTGATAGCTGTACAGCACTGCTGAGTTTGGTATGTGTCTTAAAGCCACTCACACTAGAGGACATTTATATGAAATTTTGTTAGTATAAAGAAAAGAAACGTCTAAATAATCATTGTAGTTTGGAAGGGTGTGTACAGACTATATTAAAACATTGTACAACAAAATATTGTACAGTCAAACCTGCTTTAGTGACCACCTGTCTACAAGGACCACATTTTTTGTTTCCCTTGAAGATGGTTTCTCATTGAAACATGTACAGGAACCTGTCTACAAAGACCACTTTTTGTGTTTCCCTTGGGCGGTTGTTGCTGTAGACAGATTTAAACTGTATAAAGAAACCGTTTTTGAAGAGGTCATGTGACATTAAAGCCGGCCAATCATCAGTGCGCCCCCCACGATAAGCCCCCCACGATAAGCTCCTCCCAGCTAAACAATTTTGTGTAAAAAATGACATTTAGATTACATGCAGAATGAGACCATTAATTCTTTATGGAGTTTTTGTTTGAAATGATGCTCAAACATGCATTTTGCTATACAGTGATTCATTATACCGCATTCAGACTACTAGGTTAAATAAAGTACTTATCGTATAGTTATTCAATTTGTGTACAGCTATACAATAAATTTAGATTTTAGTCTGAACAGAGGGAAAGAGAGAAGGCCATTTCATAGATATAGCATTAGTAATGCCAGCAGGTTTGTAGCAAATGGGGGCATGTATGATATGGATTTAACGTGTGATTGCACAATCATTTTCTATGTTTTAGGGCCTTGTGGCCTGATATTGGAAAGCAAATATCATGCAGTAATTCTGCATTGATCATAGAAAATATTTATGCCAATAAATGGGTAGCATGATAGAATTGTTCTGTGAAGTTTGGTCATTTCTATATCGGGGGTTGGTCTGAGCTTAAAATCACTGTGCAAGGCAGATCGCATTATTGCAAGCTGTTAATATATTTGTATCTATAATATGAAGGAAGGAGAGACTAACTTGTGCCAAGAAAGACAAATTACCCCAAACTTTCCGCTTATTATTCTTCTCATGTGCAAGCTACTTCAAGTGATTGACATACAAATGTTTGCCTGCGCATAAGGTCCAAATGTCATTTTGTGCATTTCCTAACTTGGCTGCTCGATTATTGCCATTTGAACAGGTTGTTTGGCCGTTCCTATCAATATCTAATCAATACTTAAGTAATGATGGGGGGATTGGGCAAACACGTAATGCAAATATCCGCATAAAATGACGGATGCATGCATTTTTCTCACCCCCTTCCAACACTTTGCTTTTAGTTTTCAGTTCGATTTCTCCTGTTCAAACACCTCCTCGGTGCAAATATACGGAGGGAGTGTAACCTTTCTGGAAAGGGAATGATCTAGTGCGAATTGTCACCCTTTGCATGATATGACAAGAAAGTAAGCATATGGGACTGAGGACCTGAATATTGATGTAGCAGGATGCATGCATGAGAAAGTACGATTGTCTGATTAAAGCTTCAACCTGAGGAACTTTCTTTTCTCCTAAAATAAGTCATTCCAATGGCTCTGTGGAATTTGAAAACTTGGTCCATTCTTGTTTATTTACTTCCAGTAGTTGATAAATACTTTTTGTGATGCATTCATTCCGAAGCCAAAGATTCTTGCAGTAACTTACCAGCACATAACCCCCCCCCCCCCCCGAAAGCATCTGAAAATTATATTTAGGAAGGAACAAGTTCTTTCTGTCTCAGTCTCTTAGAATAATTTTATGGCTATGTTCTTCATCAAGAGGGATTGTCTCACTGGCAATTTTATTTGGCAGGAAAATATAAATGATGGCAGTCTGTTCTCCTCCCTCTCCCTCCCTCCCTCTCTCTAAATCTCTCTCTCTCTCTCTCTCTCTCTCTCTCTCTCTCTCTCTCTCTAAATCTCTATCTCCTGTCATTTCTCCAGAGATGCATAATTTAAGTTGTTGTTTCTTTGCATGCTCTCTTCAATTTGGATTATTTGAGTAGTCCCATAGGTAGGAACACGTCTTAGGTTGAGAATATTCGTTTGATCTATGAGCAGTCACATAGTTTGTTGGCAACATGCTTTTAATAAAGAAAATTGATTTGGAGAATTGAAAGCATTTGTATAATTCGTTTGCAACATGCTTTTAAGGTCTCAAGTTCATTTTGAAACACCTTTATTGCCCTCTGCACTGTTATGTTTCCTGATCAAAATATAGCTTGGCATGTCATGACCAACTCCATCCTTTTTGGAGCGCAATTGCAAAGACTTTAAATAAAATCAACCTATGAAACCGATTTCAATAGCGGAATCCATCAACTATGGAGTGTGTGATCGTTGCAATGACTTTACATAATACCAACATGATTTCTTTATGGCGCCATATTTCCATTTCAGAAAACATTCAAAGGCGCGAGCTCCTCCAATAAAATTAGCATTTAAATGTCTGAAGGAAGATGTGAGTTTTGAGTGAAGCTTTGAAGTGGTCCAGGTTGTCAATTTCGTGAATAGATGATGGGAGGGAATTCCACAGGCGAGGAGCAATAGAAGATATCCATTTAGTATTGAAATTGCCTTTGAGGGGATTTCTCGATAGTCTTTGCGATTGTGTCATGGATTCCTTGTGCGATACAATGACTAAAACTGAGTATAGGTCCCTACAAAGTCAAATGCAGAATTAATTTACATAACTATGCAATACCTGTTTGGATTATTGTTTTAAAAGGAAATTTTAATGGTTTCTCGATGAACAGGATATGGTTTCGTATGTGAAGGAAGAGAGGAAATGATTGTAGTATCTATCATGGCTACGGAAGCTATAGTGACGTTGTCGTTGATGCCAGTAATGTAGTTATGAATAATGTATGAAAGGCAACAAGGAAGGTGGTGCATGGGACTATGAAATTGAATTGTAATGTTTCCATGTAATGGATACACCTGGGGACTGTTAAAAATTGAATACAAATTGAATCCTTGAATATATACTTCCAACACTACTGTGTGCGATCAGTTGTGTGTGATCAAAAGATATATGCGAGATCTTTGAAACCTTTATATCTAACATGTAAGATTTTCTATGTTTGACATTTAATCATGGTCTTTTATATTTTCATCAATTGTCTAAGCTTTGCTGTTGTTTTACGAGTCCATAAAAATGTGTTTCAGTAGGGGAAATCATACTGTTTCTATTCCTCCTCCTCCTCCTCCTCCTCCTTCTCCTCATCCTCATCCTGCTCCTTCTCCTCTTTTGCCTCTTTCTTCTTTTTCTCCTTCTCTATTAACTCTACTTAAAGATAAACTCCAGTACTGGTAAAAAAAATATTAAAAAAAATTCTCACAGAATCAAACAAAACTTACACTGAATATTCAAGATTACAAATAAATGACATGTGCCACACAATTTTGGAAGAAAATGTATACTGGCTGAGTAATGAGCATAGAAAGACAAGGAAATCAAGGTAGTACCATATCCCCGACACCATGTGTGTTGTCCCATATATGTGAGTGCTTGTTACTTTACCAAGACTCGGTCAAATTTATTATGATTTTGATGACTCCAGAACCTTGCAGTGCACACCAATACTTACATGCTACATGATCAACTGTTTCTGATCCTTTCCACACCTTTTCTTTCACAATGCAATCGCATTACCAGTACTAAAGTTTATCTTTAAGCAGATATTGGTATGTATGTTTGTGTTGTAATAAAATGATAATGACAATATTTTTAAAGCACACATACCCATCTCTAGAGATATTCAAGGTGCCTACAAATAATAATAATAATAATGATGATAATAATAACAGTAATATTTAGTTAGCGTTTAATGTTAATATTTTTAGACAACAAGACCCCCTGTTTTCACACTATTCTAAAATGAAAGCTCATATAAAAGTAAGTGTGAAGCCATGCATATATAAAGTAGGACCCACATGAAGGCTGACAATTTAGATAGTCTTTTTAAGAAGACTGACAAACAAATAAATGCCAAATCTTCCAGCAGCCTTGTTTGTGGAAAAGATCAGCAAATAAGAGCTTGCTTAGACTGTTATATGCTAAACAACTAATAGCTTGGACTGTTGTATGCTAAACAGGGACAAACATTACCAGGGAAGGTGTATTAAGACATGTACAGTATTATGTCTCCTTATCTAGTTCGGCCTAGATCTACATTTAGGTGAAGGAATTGGACTAGAAGCTTAGGAGGAAGGAGTGTCCTTGCTCGGAAGTAAACAAGTAGCCTTATTTGGAACTCCCAGGGTTCTACCCAAACATCTCACCAGAAGAATTAAAAATCAGTTCCCTTGTGTTCATTAAGTCTTTAAACAACTTGTTAGTGATGTAGTGCAACTAATGTATATGTTTAATGTTTGTATGGCTAGGTCTAGTCCCCAAATCGTATAATGATAAATATTTCAAAATATTTTCTCCCCCTGTCCTTAACAACTAGTGTCACATTTCGGTAACAAATCTGCTCTCAACCACTCAAATGCATTGACCTCAGTAACTTATAACAGTTAATGCAACTTGTTATTGTTAAACAAGTTTTTTTAAACCGGGGCCCAGGTCTCAGCTATAACAATAGTACCGATAAAGAGCTTCAGTTGAAGGTGAGAGAAAAAGGAAGTTTTCTGGTAGGTCCATTTCCGATAGGTCTGTAATTACAGAAATTGTTATAGTTGATTTCTTGTGAGTCTTAGTAATTGTTTTATAATTTGTTATCAAAGTTAGATAATGAAACAATTAAATAAAGATTTTAAAAAGTCTATCTTGACAGGCTAATTTGATCAGTGGATTGTGTATCTTCAGAGAAGTGTACAGGGCATGGATATGCCTTTATGTTTGATTCATAAATAGTATGGACTCTTGAATAGTAAGGAACTCGATGATGATTAAACAAAAGTACTCATGGACCTCTCTACAGACCTCTCTGCACCACCTACCAACGTATGGATTGTCTGCCGAATGCCAGAAGGGCGCTAGCTCATTCAGTTTGACATCAACTTAAATGCCCTCCCAGCTCCCAACAAACAGAATTATATTAAATGCATTTTGTGTAATGGCCATCTGTATGATGGCTATAAACGAGACTTCAGACTAATATGGTCTAAAAGGCTGTTGATCAACGCAGCCCATCACAGTCTGTTCACAGTTATTTTTCTCGCCTTTCTTGATATCAAGGAAAGAGGAAATGGAAGGTAAATGGCCATAATGACATGAAACCGATACCTGCAGGGAATTCAAGAGTGAATTGCCTATCAAAACCAAAGTGACGTCAATATGTTTTGAGCCGAGAGTGGTGTAGGTGACAATCGATTCACAAGTGTTGGCGAGAGAGAAGAAAGTGCTTCTTCGTAGCCACTTTGTTTTTTCACTGTAAAGAGGTTTGAATGGGGAAGGAGGAAGTAAATTATTTGACTATAAAAGGGAGGAAAGTATCTATGTGACTGTGAGTGCTTGTGTAATGGCGATTGATTATTTCTTTAAAATGTTAGGTGTCAGTGATTTTGTATCTTTAAAGGTACTATTGAACTTTTAAAATTGATAGAGTTGGATTAACAGTTCAACAGATGATGAGGAAAAGGATTATATTGGTGGTGAAAATAGATTGGAGTTCCTTTGAAATTCCTCTTCTAGGTATTATATCTTTTTAGTATATCTTATATAATCATTTTACTGCAGTTTATACAAAATTCATCACCTTACAGATAATGGAATTCAAGCTTTGTATTAATTTATACATTGATCATTTTCCTAAATAAATTTGGTAATTTTTGTTTAAAGATTCCATGTCAAATGGATGAATATTGCATTTTACCTTTTAAATGTATTTTTAACAAAATTTAACAAAATGTTAAATATCATAGTACCTTTAATCTTACTTAGAACCAGCCTAGACCATGACTGGCAAAAGGCCGCTGAACACATTGTGTTCTGTTAGATATAGCTGATATGAATATTCATTGGAAAAGAAGAAGAAATATCTGATGGTTGCACCTGACAACTATTTTTTAAATTGTCACATTAAATTGTTAATCGCAACTACTTTAAAAAAAAAACCTAGGGCAATTTCAATAGCCTTATGCATCACCTATTTATATACATATATTTACATATTACTCAATATGAACATGACTTCTATGGGATGTACAATAGAATATCAAGTTGAATTTTCCAAAATTGTTTGGATTGTGTATTAATTGATAATATGCTTTTTCATCAGAGCATGTATTGTAGTATATTAAACCTAAAATATATGAAACAGTTTACAAGCTTATGGTAAAGAGTCTGGTATCATTCAATTTATTACTCAAAAGCACAGAAGTATGGTTTCAGTACAGTAGCCTCTGTGGCCTAGACTAATTATACTACCTGTAAAACACATTATTTGACACCTGATACACAACTTGAGTCTACCCGAGACAACATTCACAGGAATATGTAAAAACCAGCTTCAAAACAAAGTTTCAATTTCTCTCTTCCTTCCTTCCTGTTATAATAATCTCAATTAATTTTCCACTTCACGTATTCATGTGCAAACCGTATTGATACACATGTTACTTGTATTTCCTTGTTTCTCTCTACATGTTATATACAGTAACATTAACATACATTGATAATGTTACGAACTTGCCAGTCTTATGATTCCCTACAAAATAAATAAAAGTATATCAATGCATTTTACAGTGTACCACTGTTTTGTGGAGGTGTCATGGTATAGTGGTTCATTCACTTGACTCTCAAACCAAGGGTTGAAGGTTCAAATCCCAGCCCAACACCAATGTCTTTTGGTAAGACATTAATCCATATTGGCCTCTCTACACCCTAGTGGAAATAGGTAGGCTACCTGGCAATTACTGGGGTAATTATAATAGACCCTCAGGAAGAGCATCATTAGTACTAATGAGGCTACCCAATTATAATTATTAAATTTTGTATGTAGTAATTAGGTAGGATGTTGTTTCCATTCAGATTTTGTTTTCTAGTTAATTAGTAGGTAATGTCCTTCATCTCTTCTTACTCCTCCTTTGTCATTTTTCTCGTTCTTTTAACGAATCTTCTTTTCAAGGTAGTGTACATTCATTTTTCTCCCTCCTATACATCCTTACATTCATTGCATTTTCTAATACATTTGCCCTGGTTTTCAATTCTACAGACTCTCTGGAATCAAAAGTTCTCTCATTTTCTGCCATTCAAGTTTTCCAAAAATATTTCTTGAAAGTTGAAACTCTAAGCAATAATTGATTTGTTTTCTTTTGGTGTGTCTTGCAATGGAGTTTATGTAAATACATTGAGAGAAGGAGAAGAAGGGAATCTATATGCTCTGAACTTCAATACTTTTGAAACAGTTTTTTTAACATGAGCAACAAAATTAACCTGTTGTTCTGGATCTGGTGAAACTTCCATTTTCCGTTTTCCTAGAAGTGCTGTGGGACTGTGCAACTTTTCAAATTAGATGGCGTTATTACAGATTCATACCCAGAGCCATAGAGTTCGGCCAACTAGGTTTCACTCGGTCACAACATGATGATTTGCTATGTATTTACTTATGTAAAAATGTATAACCTTGTATTTGTTATTTGAATGCAGAAATAAAATCAATCAATCAAACAAACATGGCATATTATATTATTTTCATTTGTGCTTGCCTAACAAAGCAGTATTCTCCATATTTGTGCCCAACTCGAACCTAGTTGGCAAAACTCTCCTAATCAATGGCCCTGTCCACACTCATAAGGCTTTGACCACCCGGTTTGACCAGTTTTGTTAGAGAAACGTTTGAAATAACTTTGCATGACATACAGATAGTATTTTAACTATGATTGGTGAAATGTAAGCACCATTGCATGCTGCTCCTCTTTTAGACTTTAGTGTCACTGTCTGTGGCTGTATAAGATTGAGTTGAAGCAACAAAGACCAAATGTTCAACATATTTTTGCTCAAAGTCTGGGGAAATCCTACAATTTCCAGCTAGAGCTACAAAACACCAGCATTTTTTAACAGACCATCTTCTATACAGTCAATACATAATCATTGATTTCTTTTACCCTAAAGCCATAGCCATAGCTGCCAATCAGTCCTATTTTGGAGGAATCGTTCCTACTTTGTTGGCCCTTAAACTAATATTTTGGATCCTACATTCCTCTCTCTTGTCAAAAACTTCTAATTAAAATGTATAACAAAATGACATTATTCCTAATTTTGCCTTGAGGGATTCTGAATGTTTGCATTGAATGGTTGGCAGGTATGCATATCAGTGTCTATTTTGCTTTCACTACACACGGTTTGGTTTATTGTGGTGATATAGTTTATGATTAATTGATTGTGAGAAGGCAGTGTCCCTCATGTCTCACGTCTTTATGTACTAAATTCCGATTTTAGTATTGGTAAATTAATTGAATGTGACTTTTGTAGCCACTAAGGTACATCAGCTCTGGTATGAAAAGATACAGTAAGATTTTTAGAGTCTCTTGAAGATGAATACTGGATTATTATTTATGAAGTGTATCATATTCTCTGAAAAAGACAACATTTTGGATTTTTATTAGATGGTTGTGTAAAATGCCATGAGTGATATTTCTTTTTGATTAGCAAATGCAGGATTGAAGTTACTGAAAGACGGTGGTAAGATTTCATTAGTGTTACAAAAATTATATATGCATAATTTTTTGAGAAGTGTTCAAGTGTATTGTATTCATTGTAGAAGGGAATGTGTGGATATTCAGTACATAGGCCTATATGTGTTGGTGTGTATAATGCCATTAATTATATTTCTTTCTCTTTGATTGATGAGAATTCATTGCAGGGTTGAGGTAGTTAGATAACTTTTTTGATTATATTCATGCAAAGGTGGATATTAAGTTGAAACACATTAGTTTCTAGACGCAATGTTCCCGGAACCACCGGTAGGTGGCGCACCACACGACTAGGGCTTTAACGGAACACTCTCAATTACTTTCGTAGTAAAAAACCAGGTAATGACCTAAAATGCCCCAGATATGTATGTTGTAGCCAACATTTTGACATTGTATCGCATGGAACGCCTTAGAATGGTTTCAAGAGGGTTAAAACGCTGAAAAACATACGAAACAGTATATATCTGAGCCAAAAAGTGAATTTTATTATTTTATTTAGTAGACCTGTGACGTCACACAGAACGTCATCTTCGGCATCATAGGTCTTGGAAGCAACGTCTTCGGAAGCATTCGGATGCTCGGAAATGTCACCCAAACGGCATCAATGATGGGTAAGTGAAAATGTGATTTTTTTTTCTTCAAATTGATACAAAATTTGAGCGATTTTGAGCGAGTAACTTTTTAACTGTTTAGATTTTACACTACTGAAAAAACGCACAAAATTAAGTGTCCGGTTACTCAATTATGTTTTTTGGCAACATATTCTGAAAAAACGCACAAAATTAAGTGTCCGGTTACTCAATTCCCCACCCTACCTATTACCGTCCAAAATTTCCTTGAGGTGTTGTTAGGTCAGTCCCCTCATACAAAGGACAGACATCATTACCAGCATATTTTCATGCGCATGAATTCACGTCAACCGGGCAGGATATGAACTATTGCTTGTCAGGCGGATTCCTGACTAGGAGCTCTCCATGTTTGTGCTCACCGAGATCTTAACACGATATTAATGAACATTTACATCACATATACAACCATTTTTTTACTTACGATGTCAGTGTTTTCAAGCAATTTCTGTCCATAACGGGCATCGCTTGAACACTTCTTCTTCGTAGGGAACTGCTGAAACTGAATGCGCATGCACGATACTGTAATAGACATGTATACTCTTGAACTTGGCGTATTTATGCATACATTCTATATTAATAATTTACCAGTGTCTTTCAAAGACTACTTCAAAAGGCGCTCTGATACTTAACATTACTAAACAACACAAATTAATGATCTTTCTCATACACTCAATAATAAAGCTTTCTCTGATCATGGTATACAAGCAGCCGGCCTAATCCTCTCGAATTCACTCCCTAAACTAATCAAAGAATCAAAAAATACAAAACACTTTCGAAACCTACTTAAACGTTAGCTGATTAGTAATTATGAGTAATTTCTTTAGAGCATGTCCACATTTGTCTTGTCGTAATGGTTTTTGTCAGTCTTTTTTACGCGTTCAACTTTTGTTAATTGTTTCTTTTTTCTGTGTATATCATGCATTGTATACATATTTTTGTAAAGGTGTGGGCTACTTTCGGGCCTTACTGGCTCTCCGGCTCATTCCTCCATTTGTCAGTCTTTGTATTTTACTGTTATTTTGAGGTGTTTAGGTCTATATTTTATCATTGTAAATTTTGTTGGAAACAAGGAAAATCAGCCATTTTGACAAAAAAATTGGATGAAAAGTTGCGAGTGCAGTGAGTGAGCGAGAAGCTGAGAACAAATAATTTCCATGTTTTTTAATCGAAAAATTTAATGTCAAAAACACAATAAAAAATGCTGACTGACCGACCCTCCCTGGAAGGTTTGACCGCCATTTTTTTTGTCACCTAATAGGTATAATTTTGTGAAAAATGGATGTGTATTAACAAATATTAGGGCGTGTGAAATCACTTTCACCTTTGGGGCTATTATACATGTAAGACTATGTATTTCACCATAAATTTACCTCTGCACCTCTGCCAAATTTGTTGTAGGCCAGAGCATATGAAAAAATATGTTACAAACAACACACTCACTTGGCATGCTTTGTTGTCATTGGTTGCAAAATCTTGCATTTTCCTTTAAAAGGTCATTTTACCAATTAAAAATTATTTAAGGTTCTCATAATTTTGTAGACTTTAAAAGAAAAAAATCCAACTACCCATAACACACATTGTGTAATACCAACATCTCAAAAGTTACTGCTGGCTACTTGAGTGCACATAGCAATCAGTGATTCTTAGTATAAATTGCTCTCATCATGACTACCACTGGTACACTCATAGTCATCTTCCCTATCCTTTCCACTTTCAGCAATATGTCGCTATAGTTTCTCAGAGTATGTGACAAGGACCATGCCGATTGTCTTTTTTTGTGTGTGGAATACATTGTAAATCTGCCACCTTGTACTGACACTTTACAATTAAACATAAACTTTTGGTAAATGTTTTCCATGGAAGATCATTTGTTATGTTCATGTGATAGTCTTCAACCGCATGCGTCTTCAACCGCATGCGTCAACGCTACCCAAATCTAATTTGGGAGGACTTCGGACAATTTCACCCATGAACAACTCCAGCCAATGTGAGTACAGACACTATCCCAACATTCACTTCCAACATCAAAATCAGTAGGTGAGAGGATGTATTCCCCGTATGGGTAATGCATCCTCTCACCACCTGAATCCTTCATCAACAACAGTCATCCTCCAAGCACAGGAACATTACACAAAATTATGTGCAACATCAAAACAGTTCAAGACATGTACCAGTAGGCCTACATTAAAATCCCTTCAGCATGCCTTCAACAAACACTGCATGTAGCCAAAGTAATTATACCTGTTGATTTTGCTAACACCTTAATCTTTTAATTATTGTCCAACACTAGCATTAACCTGTAACTCATACCCCCAAATCTTCGGTTGTTCATAATTTTCCTCATGAACAGGGGGATGGTAGTCCAAAGCAAAAGTCACATCTTGGTCGTCTCGTTATAAAGAAGTCCTTGGGACCCATGAAATTGTTTCTTTATAACGAAATTTCTTTATATCAGGGCTGCCAAAACAATAGAATACAAAGGAAATCCAAGATATGGGACCAGAGATTTTACTTCTTTAAAATGAAATTTTGTTATATCAGTGTTCTTTATAACGAGAGTGCACTGTAAGTGAATGAGGGAACAACTTCTTGAGGGGAGTGTACCTGTAAGGGCATTCCAATACTTGCTTCACTTGAGAGTGATGACATACATCATATGTGAATGAGGCAATCGCCATTGTGAAGGGAGTGTACTTCCTCCTGGCCCATACATGTACTCCTCCACCAATGCTTTACGTTTGGACCATCATTCCTAAATATAAACGTTACACTTATGTCAGACCAGTCAACACACGGTCCATGGTGTTATTGGTCACTGCCACGGGCGGGGAAGGATATCTTATCCACATTCTTAACATCCTGCATATCCTTCACCTCTAGCACACCATGTACAGTGCACTCTCATTATAAAGAAGTCCTCGGGACCCATGAAATTTCTTTATAATCAAATTTCTTTATATGTATCAGGGTTGCAAACAATAGAATACAAAGGGAATCCCACATATGGGACCAGAGATTTTACTTCTTTATAATGACATTTTGTTATATCGGTGTTCTTTATAACGAGAGTGCACTGTAAACGTTTCTCCACCACATTATCGCACATCAAATAAGCACAATTCCAACACGTAAAAAAAAACCCGAAGCGCCCTACGAAGTTATTTAGAATTTTCATTATTGTTGGGATATCCATGCATAATAGGATTTGCACATGTCTATACCCATCATGCTTCCACCCCCCCCCCCCCCCCCCTCCCGGATGCACCACAACATGTATAAATCTACAGCCCCTTTCATCTGACCAGACGCAACACATGGCATCTATCTCTAGTTCCGAAAAACTCTGGATACACCATGTCAGATGTGTTAAAATAATGGAGGTCTGTAAGACTAACACGTGATCTGCAAAACTGCCCGAGTAAAACAAAAATCAATAACAATTATTTTCACATATGATTGTGAATCATTGAGTAATAAAACGATGGTATTGCAAGAAATATTACATTTTGTTCAAATATGTATCTATAATGTACATACAATATTACATATGGATAATTGTGATTGCCAACTTAAGGATTTCATGTAGATTTATGCGTTTTATTTTGTTTTACTAGGCCTATCAAGGAAAATGTGATCAAAAATAGATTTTAAGAGAGATTATGTGTGAGATTTAAGCTTTTCTTTTTCTTCTTGACATATTGATGCATTGTTGTTTCATTATTGCATTTGGGAGTGAATGGTAACATATGCAGACATTATATTTCGTGTAAAAAGAATTGCAAACTTTTTTGTATTTTGTTATCATTTTCCAGTTGTTATACGAATTAGTCGATGCAAATGTTGGATATTGGTTTGTGAAGTGTCAGATTGTGAGATAACATTGAAAATGGTATTAAATATGAACGTGGTATATTGACGTACTTTATGATTGTGATCGTGTTTATAGGGTAGTGGTGGTGGAGGTGATGGTGGTGGTAGTGTTTGTGATGGTGGTGGTAGTGATAGTTGTGATGGTGGTATAGTGTTTGTGATGGCGGTGATAGTGCTTGTGGTGGTGATGGAGTAGTTGTGATGGTGGTGCTGGTGGTAGTTTGTTTACACTACCACCCCCCCCCCCTCCCATTAAAAACATGCGGACTTATAACGAATGATTAAAAACGACTTATTATGACTTCTGGTAAAACATTCAGTCGAAGATTTGTACTGCGTGTAATGTAAAAGAAGCTAAAGGGCAGTAAACTTAAAAATGCATGGTTGTACGTCGAATTAGAGAGTCCATGCTTAAAAAAACCTTGATGATCGCAAGTTTTAGGTTTTCAGTTTATAATGTAGGACCTCCATTTTATGAATAGAATGAGCAGAACAGTCCGCCCCTTCTAGAACTTAACATTAATTCGCTCCGCTACTCTATAAACCTTCAAATTGCAGTAAAATATTTTACATAGGCCGATTGTAAACAAGTCAGCACCAAGTTGGCCATTACAAAAGAAATTAATATGACTTTATCATCACTATGCTCCCTGTTATGTAAGAATCTTACATAAAAGGGAGCAAAGTCTGTTCTAAAATTTAAAGTATTGCCCCCCCCCCCCCTCTCAATACACGAATAAGATAAAGCAAATTAAATAACATTTACATAGGTTAATCATTTAAAGAGATCTGAACTTTGGTTGTCTCATTAAAACCCTCAACGAAGTTTCTCTTTGGTTTTCGTTTATTTTGCGCCCCCTTGAGGAAGCAATGAAACCAATAATATTGTCAATGTTCAAATGTCTAAATTCTACCACTCGATCACAGTGTGTTCTTGCATATTTATGAGAACATTAATCTGGATTTATATAGGCTATAGCGCTTAATACGAAATACCGTCTCCAAGCGCTTTACAGATATTATTACCCCGGTCATCGGATTCATTCACGCACAAGGCATATATGGCAACTACTAACACAATGGCATTCGTCATCCTACCAGGTTCCCATTTCTACCCTGGGTGTTGAGTGGCAAATGTAGATTAATGCCTTGCCCGGGATAACAGTGTCGCCTTTGAATTTCAAGTCAAGTGCTTAAACCACTCGACCACGACACTTCGTTCTGGGTAAAATGCATTAAGTTGCACTTTAGAGGGTTAAAAATGCAAAAATCTATTACTCGGTCGCTTTGCTCCTTCGCCAAAGTTGCATAGATAAGTTTCGATACGCTAATTAGATACGCTACTGTCCTCAGGCCTAGATACATCTTAAAACTAAGATTTTGTGGAGATATAATAGGCTCATCTTATCATTAAGTACTTCCTGTGGAGTACAGGATGACAGCACACTTCCTTTCCTTGACGAAATGACATATAATACAAGTTCATACAAAACTTTTTGTATTGTTTTTATTCATAAATGCATTGCCAATTATAATGAACCACGTATTCAATTTGTATTCACATATATAATTGTACATCATGATTAAAGAGCAAATAATAATAACAGCTAATCGTTGGAGTTATAGCATAGTCATAATCACATTTATGATACAAGTATGATACATACATTATGATACAAATACATTTTCAGGATAGTTTCTCATCGCATCTGGCAAAATAAGATTTACAACAATTTGTTGCATTAGATTTAGTATATTTTTTAATAGACCCCCATAGGGTTGAAGCTAATTTCAAGCTCTGGTATGGGAATCGTATCTTGAGAGAAACTTAGTATGATTTATTCTGGATTGTTTATCCTGCAGTAGATTGGTTGTTTGAACAAGTGAAATAAAATCATACACCAAAAACTTACTAGGCATCATCTTCGATAAAAACCACAACTCCCATTTGCACATAGTGACCTGTGTTAAGCACATGGTGTCGGGTCTACTTTATACTCGGATTTCCATATCGTTCTATGCTTATAACTCAGACACTATACATTTTTTACTAAATTGTTTGGCACATGTAATTTAGTTGTAATCTTGAACATTCAGTGTAAGGTTCGTTGGATTCTGTGAGAGAGTATTTTCTACATTTCCCAGAATTACTTAAGTTTATCTTTAAACTAAATACAAATGAAGTCAGAAACCAGAAAATGGAGTGGAATTCGATAATCATAACCATGAAAGGTCCGTTGCAAACGAGTCGTCATTCCGATTGCGTCATTCCATGCGTCATTCCATGCGCTATGTTTGCTCTGTTCATCTTCGTACAGTCACTCGCAGGTGGCGCGTCAGAACCGCGACGTTCTATGACGTCATCTATGACGACTCTTGTGCTACAACTGGCATAGCTTGTTATCCCACGTCAATGAGCTCATCTGATACTCGACAGATAAAAGGCTAAAAGAGATTATTGCGTCAAAAGTGGACATCAAGGCATATACATGTACAGAAGTCTCTGAGCATAAGTCCTAAAATGGAGAACAAGCCAGTTGGCAAAGTGTTTTCTTATGGTGCACGCATAAACGAAGTTGGCCGGTTGCCGACTTGCGTCAAAATAAGACGCTGTCGGCTGCACGTGTGGCGCTACTCCTTGAATAGGGATCAGCGAAAAAATACAGATGACCGGCTGCACCCGAGAAGTTAAACGAATGACTTATACATGCACCCACTTTTTACTTAGCAGCTTAAATCATTTCCAATAATTAAAGCCGATTTTTCAGACAAATCCGAAACCTTGTACTCCTGTGTCAATAAGTTACCTCTGCACCTAGATACCTTGTCTGTAGGCCTACCTATGACATGCGCTTGTACTACATCCTCTTATCTATTGGTATATAGTTTCACTTGTTACTTAGATGTTCTTTATTGAATGAAATTGAAGGCATCATTATGACATCATATATTATATATATACACACACGTTACGCGCTTCAACATTTGCTCCGGCGACGATTGCTCCAAGTGCTAAAGTGCGCCAAAATTAGGCCTGTAGAGTCTGATTTTCGGTTACAATTTGGTTTTAGATTAGGCTTACTTACAAACATATAGCCTATATATATATACACCTAAATGATTAGCAGTCAGGTACAAATAAAGAAAACTGGCAAAAGAACATTGTGTCGTACAACCCATTCACACGGGTAAGGTTGCCTTTCTACTTAAAGCGTGATAATCACTATCTTCATTTTCTTGCAGAAAAGATTGATCTCCAATTATTGAATTTTCATATGGATTCTCTCCATCAGTAATTTCAATACCTCCGTGGATGATAGAGTCTCTATTGATAGTTGCTGTAGTGCTGGAAGGTGATATCTCCCGTAGTTCGATGTCGGCGTTCGCGTATATGGATTCACACTGGTCGTCGGTTTGTCCATCGGCAAGTGACGACGCGGGCACTTCAAGCCCGTACACTGCATTATCCACCTCTGTAGGTAGGTGAGGTTCTGCAGATATCTGCACGGAAGTATCGTCAGTCGGTATCTGTGACTTCCTAATGGGCTTCTTTGGCTTCACTGGCGGTTGCTTTGTCACCTTGATTTCTGGTGCCCGTTGCGGATTTTGTTCCAGGACTGGCTTCTTTCTTAGCTTTTGCAAGCCAGCAAATGCGGACGTTTTGACAGCGAGTTCTTGGTACGGATTTACTTCGGATCTATCAGGAATGATATAGAAGCTCTCATCGGTACAAACGTTGGAGAATGCGGTGGCTTTTGGAGTAAGAGTGTCGCTGGAGATAGCACCAACTGGAGCGTAGAAATCATCATCATCCGAGTCTTGTGTAGGAACCCTGGGGTTAACATCGGCGCCATTTTGGATTGGTCCAACGGCTGTGTACTGGTATTCGTCGACGGAATCCTGTTTTGGAACCCTTGGGTTGACATCGGCGCCATTTTGCATTAGTCCAACGGCGGTGTACTGGTATTCGTCGACGGAATCTTGACTAAGAACTCTTGGGTTGACATCGACGCCATTTTGAATTGGTCCAACGGCGGAGTACTGGTATTCGTCGACGGAATCTTGTTTTGGAACTCTTGGTACGACGTCCGTGCCATTGTTGGGAGGTCCAATGGGCGAGTAATCTTCACCAGAAATATTTGATGAAATTCTCGGCCCATTTTCGACAGTACTTACTCCATTGTACTGGTATTTATTGTCTGGAAAGTTGTTTTCACTATCACCCGAACCTCTTCCAGTTTTGCCTGTTTGTTTGGTATTCGTGATTTTCCTTTTGCACCTGTTGTAATGTGATCGAGAGGGTAGATAGAAGTAAATGGTATTATAATAATACATTTCTCAATGGGGGATGTTTTGGAAAAGCGATATATTGTTTTCCTTCAAAATGTGAATTGAAATATGAAAGAAGGTTTTGATTAAAATAATTAAACAGATGTCAGCATTATGATTATTCAAGGAAGACAACATACTTTAGTATGTTATTGCCGGTTTGAATTTTGACAAGTTTTTCTAGTTTGGAGGCACTTTTTGGATAGCGTACATAAAAAGGGTATTGTAAAGGTTAATCTTTGATTCTCATTATAAATAACTTTTTGGCTTGCATCCAGTAAATGATCGAGGTCGTGTGCTGGATCCTGTAATTCAGTCTTGTAATTAAAATTAAGTTAGGCTCACAGGAAGCCTAACATTCTTCCATTACTCCCCCTTTGTAAGATATACTAATTTACACATCTTACATTGCCCACTAACTTGATAAATAATGCAAGTATTTAAAATTGGCCTATATTTTTTATATATATAAATTATATATTTATACAAATAGATCGACGAATCAACGTGACTTACCGATGACGCAGAAATATAATGATAACAACGATGGCGATGATAAAACAGGGGAGTGTCACTCCAATGGATATCGCGGCAACATTAAAATCTGCAGATGGACAAGAAACAAAATGTTTGAAATATTATAATAATAATATTCCGCTTTTATAAAGCGCTTAATATCTAAGCGCTTTACAAATATATTATTACTCCGGTCATTGGATTCGGTGCTTGCCCGCACACATTGTGTGCACAATCTCCACTCCCTGGGGAGCATTCCACCCATGCGTTACTTGACGCTCAAAAACTGTTCGACCAACAATATATATAGGTATAGCAAAGAATACTGGAAAGTTATGGCAATGTGATTTTCTTCTCGATAATTGTGCCACTTTTCCAGCTTTTGTCTTGTTTTTAGACTGTATATATCGGCAGCTTTGGAACTCCAATGCAGGATAGTTTGTCAACGTTGTTCACTTTTGTTAATGAAATCGGGTTGTGCCGAGTTTGGACAATTTAAACTAATTAGCAGTTAGTGCAATTATGGACAAGTGGTAGTTAGAATGTCCACTTCAGACTTGGTGCAGTACATAAAGACCGACTTATCTTGGGCCGAACGGTAGGTGCATTCTAAAACCAAGAACAGCGAGAAAATGCCATAACTTTTACAAAAAAGTGGCGAATGTTCAGAATGTATCCAGGAAGGTATACTTATCATGTCAACCGACTTAATGTATTATAGTATGTTCATCATTTTCATCACCATCGTTTTATTTCTCTCCTAAACTTACCCTTCCTTGGAGTAATGTATGAATCTGTGGTAATTAAATCACTCGTCACGACGTCGACATTCGTTGTCGTTGATGCAATTGTCAAGGTTGTCGATACAGTCGATGTTGCCTCCGAAGTCGTTGATGACGTTGTCGTCGTCGTTGGCGTCGTCTGCACATGGACAGATGTTGGTACGGTGACAGGAGTTGGTCTTTTAGTGCGCACCGGTAGACTCAGTGGAGGCATTGGTTTACCTACTACAGAAAATATTGAGCAAATGTGTGGGTTTTTTAAATGTAAGTTTGTTGGTGTTAATCATATATCATACAAAAGGCGTTCTAGCATGAGTTCTAGCGGTGACCTCGGAAATGATAACGATAGAAATAATGGCCAGGTTGCAGTGAGGACTATGTGAGAATTCGGAAACACAGCCCCCCCCCCCCCGCCCCCACCCCTCAAGAAATTAGTTATAAACAAGTAAATAAATGAAAACAGAAATTTTAAAAAAGGACAGGCACTAGCCTTGGTGACATGGCGACCACGCCACAAGATGTCCATGCGATCACAAGGTGAACTTTTCTCGTTGCGCTGATCACTGTAAGAACTCCATGTAGAACGCAATATCGTAAAAAGTGCTTAGGAAAGATTCATTATGTCATAGCAGGGGCAGCGGGGCATCTTTCAAAGTGGGGTCACCAACAAAAAGGGCACTTTCTTGGAAAAGAGGCACATGCAAAGGGTAACCTCAATGCGATAAATTACCAGTTTAAGGCATGTTATATACCCCTACATTTAAATTAATACATTATAAGTGATGATCTTTTAGATTTTCATTTTTACTGGGTCCAAGAAACTGCTTCAGCACAATATTTTGCTAATTATCCGTGATGGTCTGAATATTCTTTAACAAAATTAAGATTTGTTTAGTTCATATTGTGACCGATTGGTTTCAAAACTCCTATAGTGTCTAAACCTTTATATTCTTGAACAAAGGGAATTGATTACCTTGGTATTCTATGAAGTTCAAAAGGGCATGGGGTTGAAAGATGATAAATTGAAAGATGTATCTTTTAGCAATTGAGTAGAATATGTACTGGTATTTTAAAGGCGCAAACACTGTAGTGTAAAAAGGTCACATTTCTCATATAGTTAGAGAAGCGACATTTTAATAGTTTTGAAAACAAGCAAAATTACCCTATAAGGGGCACAGTTCGTGGTTATGAAATTTGGGGCATTGTGCCCCTGTCCCCTCCACCATCGGCCCTGGGCCAGTGCATTATATTGTGGTGGTATTAAAAAAATGTTACGTTATTACACAAAGCTGCTTCCATTCTATGAAAATAGCTGAGGCTCTTTCGAAGACCACAAAATGACACAATTTGTAAACGGCAATGGGAAATAATATTGGTAAAAAGGGGCGCTTATCAAAGGGCAGTTTACATAAATAGTAACAAGAGGCACTTGTTAAAGGGGCATTTATAAGAAGAGGAAGGGGTACTTATAAGAAATGGAAATATTGGCACTTATCTCAAATAAAAAGGGGCGTTTTTGAGGTACTTGAAAAATAGCTCCTGGGTATTCTCAAAGTTCCGATATTCGGGCAACCAGCATCTCAAAATCCGTCAGCGAGATGCCCAAATATCCTCACATTATTTTTGTCCCATTATCATCATATTCGGACAGTGAGATGCCCGAATGTGCATTTAATTTTCATTTCGCTCGCCCGCGTCAATATTAGAAACCGAAGAGTCGATATTCGGGCAAAAGGCGTCAGCCCCTTCTTCTCACCCCACCCCCTTCATGAAATGTGCCCTTATGCCTATCCATGGTTACAAATTACAATCATCGTTATAAGCTACTTAAATCTCTGTGTGTGGTTGACTGTTTACGAACTTGTTGTTGATTTGTAGCATGCAGTTACTGATAACAAGTCATATGTGAAACATAACCCAGTTTATATAAAGCTGGGTCAATTTAGCGTATGGTGTATGTCATGATTTGCAAAAGTTTCAAGGGTAACTCGAAGTGATTTTTTTAAGGCCAAGTAAAATACTGATTCCGAGTTTCTTCTTCAAATTTCTTTTCTTTTTTTAAATGAGGACGTGGATCCATGTTATTTGACCAATTTAATGGGTTTTTTCTCTAATTCCCCAGCATAAAATTGCTCTCGGGTCAATTCCAATGCGTTTCTTATTCTAATTTGATTCGTGCGTTCTATACAGAGGTTTTAAAAATGTAAAAGTACATCACAATTATGAAGGTGTTATTACCACACTGTTTGCATGACCTTAGAGTGTTATCTACTTCCGTTTAGAATAAAACAAACTAAGAATTCAGTTTGTTTGGCCTAATTTTAACTGCGTAAGAGGAAAGATAGCATGAAATCAAAATCCGATCGGTGCGAGTTTGATCTCTCTCTCCCACAAACACGCACACACGTGCACACACAAACACACACACAAATAATTTTTTAGGAGCATTTTTTGTTCTTTTTGCCCCCCCCCCCCTACTTTGTTCTGATACACCTAACGTTCAATTTCGTGGACCTGTTTGATATTTTCGGTCATTGCCTATATATACTTGGGTGTCCACAAGCTTTAATCGTATTACACCGATCACACGAAATAACGTTAATTTACCAAAATAATCATGACCAAAGCATTTAAATCGGACGTTACTTGATGAATCAATCCCAGGTGTATATGTTTTGACGGAAAAGAGCTGTGATCCAGTCATGTTTTCACTTTCAATTTCACTATTGGTATATTAACTTACAATATGATTTTTCGCCAACAGATTAGTAATACTGCATTGAACTCTTCAGTATTTCCTGCGATTCACGTTATAAAACACTCGATCCCTTCAAAATTCTAATTTATGAGGTGTTTTGAATATCCGCATATTATTTTGTTTGCACTAACTTCCCTTATATCATCGCTACTTTCATTTCCCCAGAATATTTTCTTGCTGTAATATCTACAGAACAGGAAACCAAAAGGAAACCACGGTAGACCTGAAAACTTTATACAAGGAATTATTTACTGTAAAGTAGACCACGGTCTTCCTGTTTTCTCGCCTATTTTAGAATATGACATTTATCAAGGATAGAATGAAACACTTTTTTTTTTTTGTAAGGTAAGTCCATCGGGAATAATCTTAGATGACTGCATTGACAATGGAAGGTTCCCCCATGTGCATATGTCATTAGTGATCTCAACATTTGAAGAAAAACGTAGAACATCCTTATTCTTTGTCTGATTTTTGTTTCTAAATCATTAATAATTGTTATAGGCCTATTTGTTACACAAGCCGTTTTTTAAATGAAGGAATGATATATCTTAAAGGGCCACTCTAACCCAACTAACATAGCCTTTCAAAACAGAAATACACCTCTACTTATTAATATTCCAGCCTTCAGAAAATCTCTAAATTGACCAAAAAATGATAATAACCATCTACTTTTCACAGATCTCACGCTTGCTGGGCTACGCCACTCGAAAAAAGGTAATACGGTCTCGTTGCTTGATGACGCATTTGACGTCATTGCGGGCATGTCCGATTTGTCCTTCAACTAAGGATCTTTCAATCTCATTGTCCTTAATTAATTAGTTTAAACTATCCTTACTTACGTTCTTTGTTTTGATCAAGTTAGCTATCTCTTTATTATGTTATTTACTATGTTAAGTTAGTCATTTTAGTAGTATAAGATTTGTATATTTCTCTGTGTTGATTCCTTTCATGTGATTATATATGCTTGTACAGCGCATAGAGAAACCTGTTTATTATGCCCTTTATAAATATTGTATTATTATTATTGTAATCCCGTATACTGGGATTATCAAGTGCATATTATTTTCGGATAAAAGTCTTTTTTTCAAATAATATCATAGTTGTCTTTTTAAAGACATTTTAATGCCTAAATCACGATCCTTTTTACCGGAGAGGCTCCTGCAGTGAGGTCATAATGCTATTGCGCAATACAGCTCCGAAACTGGGCTTTTTCTGAGCGTTCTGAGTCGTCATTTTTAAAGCTAGATTCCAGAATTATTGATGATATCTAAAAAAAAATCATTTTCATGTTCGGAATCTCCGTCAAAAATTATTCTACATGTCTTTTTTTTTCATTTTTTTTTAGCCCGTTTTGGTTAGATTGGCCCTTTAAAGATACCTCAGCTTGCTATACATCTCACAAAGTGTGAACAGCGATCAAGTACATTCTATCGTGTGAACACAGCTTCCGATGTAGGTAGTAAGGCGCCTTTGTGAGAGAAACTTTAGAGATAAAAGAAAGGCCGTCTTTATAATGACCTCATGAACGATTTGAGTAACCATTTTGCTGGTTTACAGCACATGATGGAGATCATGAATGACTGTTGCTCAAGTACGAGTTGGTGATTGCCCGAATATTTGTTATTTCTGGGAGGCTATACAGCCGTAGCAACCCCTACCCCCCCCCCCCCCCCCTCCGCCTCGTAGGTCTATGCAGGGAGATGATAGAGAAGGAGTGGAATCAAGCCGCTCTCCTTTGACCCCATGCTCCAAGCCGCCAAAAAGTTATGCGCTAATCTGCAACTGTTGACCAGGTGGTGAGATAAAAGAGCGCATTAAATATCAGGATTTAGAATTCCTACATCAGAAAAATGATATCTCGGCAAACGTTCACTGTCCCTTTCAATGATTTCTCATTAATTGTTGAATGTGCAATAAGTTGAACAAGCGAACAGCAACTTTTGTAATTTCATACTTTTTTTTCAACTGCAAAAGTACAACAAACACGCGAAAGCACGCATTAGCAAACTTACAGTTATCGAAGATTGTAAATCATGGATTAAATGACGGGACATCAGAACATGCGAAAATGATTGGATTATCCTAAAATATTGAGTTTTTGTCACGATCAAATTATTTTTCTTTTACCAGCTCTGGTACCCAAATTATGAGAAGGGCTGAGTACTAAATTTGAAAAATTGTTTGATGAACTTTTCCCAATATAAGCTCCATATAAAGTTTATAATTAATAAATGTAAAACTGGTGCCTGGCTTTCGAAAGTCCCCGCAGTGGAAACGCGGTTCGGAGCATGGAACTTCAAAGCCAAGTGGAATGTTACGCATCCTATTGTTACCCTTTAGAATTCACAATTGATGCGTTCGCATAAATTACTAGAGTTTCCACTCCTTCTCTATCACCTCCCTGGTCTATGTTCGGAAGGTTCATGGTTACACACATCGTTGTGATCATATACCGGATGTTTGTGGTGACCCTAAACGAGAAATGACCGACTATTAAACCAGAATACGTTTTGTTCATGCATTGTGACGATATACGGGATCTATAGGCCCATAATATAGTACACCACATAGGAAAGCATTGCAAAGTTGCCCTGGACAATATGAGATCAGAAATATATTTGTTCGGCCTACCCCAGTCAGACGACATCAGACCGACACCAGATCGAAAACAGACCGAACAAAAAATGACATTACCCTGAATAGTCAAGAATCGGTCGATTTAGTGGTGTGACTTGGTTATGAGTATATCAATTATAGCTAATTTTACATCCGTCACAATACCGGTGCAATTAAAGGTTGACAATAATATAATGACATTATTTTCCAGTCCCATGAAAGCATAACAAAATCATCCAAATCCCACCAAACAATATTATGCTTAATAAACGTTTTGCGTCTATAGGTCGTACAGTTTTCACTCAAAAATGTATTCCACAAATTGAGTCACGAAGTCATTTTAATCAGGAAGCCAGTTTGGCGAAGGATTTATTATTATAAACTGTCTAGTTTCCTTTTAAACACAAAGTGGAGGAAACAGTATTTTTATAATATTTCATTTCATATCTTGAGTCGTCACACTGGAAGATATTACTTTACGTGATATCTATATGTATTTTTATCATATTAATACTTTATAACTATGAACTTTTGTAAGAATTTGTGCTGATATCAAAAATTATCCTTGACTGTATCACACATTATTTTTTTTTCTCTCCAAAAGGCATTCAATTGATTAGGCCTACTTAACATGTATAATTGTTGTCATGTTACTTTGTTTCTAATTAATACGGTAATAATAACATTCTGTCCAAATTAGTAAACCGAAATGAATGAATGATTAATGTTATTGATAGTCAAATCAATGACTTGATGATGATCATAGGCGTACAGATACATTTTTGCGAAGGGGGGGGGGGGCTGAAGCATTTTGCCCGAATATCAGCTTGCTGGTTTTTAAATTCTGTGAGACAGCGAGCTAAAAAAAAAAATCAAATTTTGGCATTATTATGGTAAAACTGTATTTCGGTAACAGAATCCACTGGCTGAGATATTAAAGAATTACATATTTCGGCATAGGGCGCCGAATATTGATATAGGATGGCCGAAAATATAAACCAGGAGGGCTCTAGATATATATCTACAGGGTATTATGTGTATACTATACCTATTGGGTCTATGTTATATTACATCGTTTTAGAGTATGTGTTAAATTTCATATAGGCCTATGTTTTATATCGCTGCTAATCTGGATTGGAAGACGAGAACCAGAATAAAATCCAAATTCGATTGCAATATACTCACCTCCTTCATTTTGAGAAATCACCCTGGCAAACAAACTGAGGACAAGCATCATTCTTGCTGCAAAGTGAGGCGAAAGACATACCGAAACCGCTCTCATGTTGATCAATGTTTGTTATCAAAGCCTTCCGTAAAGTCCACAAACAAGTCGAGGGTTTGCAAAAAAGTTTTCTTCCTTGGTAATTGTTATAATAATTTTACACCTTTTTAGTCCTTTGTTCAAATTTCAAGCATATTGAAACTGTAAAACCGTCCAACAATCCTCTAGAGCAAAAGAGTATAATCTGTGAAATCATCAATATGCTGCGAGTGTCTGGTATATTCACGCGTACTGTCGAGTGAGTAATATAAACAAACAACTTTTCCAACACAGAGTTTACCGGATGTTAAACGAGTAGGCCTATAGAAATATTTTGTCGGTGAAAAGGGGAGACCGACTGCAAAATCGATAGCAAGAATTCATTAAATGTAATTATAGAGCTTTTCACCACGTTTATATAGGTAAGGTAATGATGACCATGATGACAAGGAATGCTGCAACCACTTGTAACAAAACGAAAAAAATCCTTTCAAATGCACTTAATAATCATGATTCCTGGTTATGGGCTGCCTGTTATGCCTCAGTCATACCGAACGACTCTAAAAACCGAAAACTTAGGCATCCAGGTTAAATGGAAATCCAACCAGGCTAGCTTGTATAAACAAGAATCATTTGTATGAATGCAGAAAATAAGAGAAACTGAAAGAAAGTTTGAAATGAATCAGACCAATATAAGAAAGTTATGAATGTTTGAAATATGAGATCGCTGAGTTTGTGCGAATCTTAATTTGGCAATTGGGTAAGTGCATTTTGACCACTGAACTGAATATACGTATTTTCAGTTCAGTGCCACTGTGACGTAGTCACGGACAACGTACTCTCCCGTTTGTCGTGTACAAAATATCATTAATTTATGTTTTTCTCGTAAGTGCCTAGATCTCTAAGAACTTAATTGTATTAATCCTTTAAAGAAAACAAGACACTCCTGAGTATTACATCTTTGCAACATTGTTATTTTAGTTATTTTGTGTCTTGGAACAAATTGAAAGCAGTCCGGCACTACGTGTGCTTCTCTGATTTGTCTGCTTTCTATGAGAATAGTTTGTTGCTAATGTTGGTTTTTCCTTTAATTTGATTTTGGTCTGGTGTCGGTGTGACTGGTGTTAGACCGCCCTCATTTCCTTGTCATGTTCGACCGGATATTGTACACTGGTCCACTACCAACTAACCTCCTTGCTGTGACGTCATGCGTACGGTGAAAAACCATCAATCTTCCGTTTTAAAAAGCATTTGAACTTGGAATTTCCGAGCACAGCGTGAGAAAAATTGTGAGAAAAATTCTCCGACTATACCCCTACGATGCAGGAGTTACGTGTGACCTATAATATTAGGCTTGGTCATAATCATAATTTGTTTATTTATTTATATGTCTCCTTTTTTTTGGTAAGCCAGGGTGGCCTAGTCGTTGATTTTGACACTGTTATCTATCCTTTAGGGACATTACCCGGGATGCATTCAATATTGCTTTCTCTTTATACATCATACAAGATATTGCTTAAGCATCATACTTTGCAGTTAGTGTAATGGTCTGAATATTCATTTAAAAGCGAGCGAGGAAAACATTTAAGATTTGTGAGGTCGCAGTGCGAAAAATTACATCCCAGTTATAAAGAGGAAAAAACCCAATCCTGATGGGGTTATAAGCACATTCTCATAACGGAAGACTGAAAAGGCCTTTGATAAGCAACATAATTATATCATTTATTAATGCGAGTGAGTGTAGCAAGCGAGCTTTGGGGGAAATCGTTCTTAGTCGCTTTAAATAAGGGGCACGTTTAACGATAAGACGAAAAGGGGAAACTTATCGAAAGGGATAAGACACCTATTAGAAGAAAAAAAAGGAGCACGTGTCAAAGTACAAACATAAATTATCAGAGGCGAAAATAGGGCACTTCTAATACCTGAACAGAGGCACTCACCGGGGATGAAAAAATGCACCAATGAGAATGGTAAATAGGCATTTGTCGACGGAAATGGGGGACCCATCAGATTTTGATAGGGGCATTTATGGTGAAAAGGGGCATTTATGAAAAGGGGATAGGTCCCTTATTAAAAAGGAAAAGGGGCACGTATAATTGTTAAAAGGGAAATTATCAGAGGTGAAAAGGGGCACTTATCGCCCCTGAAAAGGGGCACTGACCAGATATGAAAAGGGGTACTTATAAGAATGAAAAGGGACACTTTTCATAGGTGAAAATGGGCATTTATGAGAAGGGGCTCTATTTTAATGGGGGCATTTATCATCAGGAAGAGGGGCACTTAATAAAAAAAGGAAAATGGGCACATGTGAAAATAAAAGGTGCGCTTATCGGAGTAAAAAAGGGAAAATTATTAAAAGGGGAAGGGCACTTCTTACAAAGGAAAAGGGGCACTTGTCAAAGTAAAAGGGGCACCTCTCAAATTTGAATAGGGTAATTATCAGAGGTGAAGTGGGCACTTATCAAAATTGAAAAGGGGGCACTTCTCGTTCAGGAAAAGAAGCACTTAATAGAGATTAAAATGGACACTTATTGCAAAGAAAAATGGGAACTTGTCGAAGGAAAAGGGGCATGTGTCAAAAAAAAAGGTAGCACTTTTCAAAGCAAAATGGGCCCTGAATGTAAAACGGGCATTTTTGAGGTACTTGAAACATTAGGGGGCATTGTGCCCCTGTACCCCCTGGAGCGCCGCCTCTGATACAACATACACTTTTAAAATATGTTCACTAAATATTTCAATTACATTAATGTTTAAGATTTATTTAAAGTTTCTCACTTTCTAAACATCATTGGATGTGAGTATAAACATTTAGTCAAAAGTACAATTATTTATTATTTTAATGTCACCGTTTCCACCTACTTGCAAGCTGATTGTGTTGGAAATAATAGTCAACAACATTTACAAGCGATTTCATTCTCGTTTTTTTTTTTTACTCTATCAAGGGTCTGTATTAGTCTCCTAATAATAAACATTATAATCAACAACAAAAATATTGAAACCGTCGGAATAACGGCGCCACCGGAATAATGAACATTGGAAGAATAAATAAAAAATAAAATACCGGAGTATAGCACCCGCTCCCCCACATCCATTATAGTAATATACAGTACTCGATTTTAGTTATCGTGAGAGTAAGTGGCCGGACTTTTACAAGAACTTCCAATCACGATTCCAGCTTGGTTCACTTGGGACATAGCGATCAAAAAGTAGTTCAGGAACTTCCGTCTTTTAATAAAAATAGTAATGAAGGCAACAATTCCGTGCCAAAGAAAAGGAGAGATATCCTTGTTTTCGTTTGAGTGGTTTGCCTGAACTATCGTGACAACAAAATGTGCAGGTCTGTAAAGGGAAACACTTGCGGTTCACATTGTGAGTTGTAAACAAAAAATAATAATGACAAAGGTATACCTTTGTCATTATTAGACTTCCCGTAGACTGCGCACTTTTTAAAAACAAAGTTCATTCGAGTAAAATCAGAATAATAAATTAAACTTAAATTGAACTATCATGATTGGATTAAGATTAGTCATTCAGATGATTAGGCTTTCTCACCGGACATTGTACAGACAAAGGGATCACCGTGACTAGATCTTTGGTATTAAACTATCAGCAGGGGTGCCACCGGACCATTTTGAGGAAGCCGGGAGGGGAGCGTCAGATCTGGTCTGCCCACGTGCTATACAGGAACTAATAACAACAATGATAATACTAACTGGTTTGTATAAGAGTTTCAAATTGCCGACAAGGCTAAGAATAAATATACAAATGTGCTATCAGAACTGTTTAAGGGGATGGGAGTTACACCTGATACCCCCTTTAGTGACGCTCATATGCGCCGGAAGTGGGGGGGGGGCAGTTGCCCCCAACCAAAAAAGTGGGGGGGGGGGCAAAACGCATTTTTGCCCCCCCCCCAAAAAAAAAAAAAAAAAAAAAAGCAGTTATGGAGTAAAGATGGTTTGTATTTTTAACCCAAAAGAACATAACAATAATAAAAACCTGAATTAAATGACGTATACAATTCTATTCAAAGAAAAGGAAAGTTAACAGGAATTAAATTTCCTAAACATTGCGCATGCTACCTAGGCCTATATTTATTAATGGAGGTTTTTATAATAGCGCGCGCATATCGTGGACATATTGTGAGAGAATGGGAAAGCGTGTCTGTTTTTTGTTATAGGGTTGAGAAGCTCATGAGCCCCTGAATGCTGGCGTACTGATGGGGGGGGGGGTTAATTTTTTATTCGATACCAGTGATTTACAAATGTTGCTGAAAATGACATGATTTTCCGGTATTTTTTCTCATTTTTTTTGTAAGTCATACCGTTTTATGCGTTTGTTGGAAATTAGAAATTCCCAAATTTACAGGGCGAAAAATATGCTTATTTATAAGCCTGTATGTCAGGGTCTGCAGAACGGCCGGGCTCGGGGGCTCGAGCCCCCCTCACTTTTTGAAAAAGTTTGTTAAAGAGAAAAAGAAAGAAAGAGAGAGAGAAAAAATAAGTGACCTGCCAATTTCAAAAAATAATCAGGTATCAAAATATGCTCATCTGACCGTAATTAAATGCCTAAAACCCCAGAGCTTACGGGGGCTCCGCCCCCGGACCTCACCAAGGGCCCTAAGGCGGTCCCCTGTATGCTCATCTGACCGTAATTAAATGCCTAAAACCCCAGAGCTTACAGGGGTTCCGCCCCCGGGCCCCACCAAGGGCCCCAGGCGGTCCCCTGTATGCTCATCTGACCGCTAGTAAATACCTAAAACCCCCGAGCTTCCGGGGCTCTGCCCCTGGACCCCACCAAGGACCCTAAGGCGGGGCCCTGGATGCTCATCTGACCGTAATTAAATGCCTTAAAACCCAGAGCTTACGGGGGCTCCGCCCCGGACCCCACCAAGGGCCCTATAAGGCGGTCCCCTGTATGCTCATCTGACCGTTATTAAGTACCTAAACAAAAACGAACTTCCGGGGGGCTCTGCTCCCTGGAATCTCCGCCAATTGGTGGTGGTGACGATGCAGATTTTTTTTCTGCCCCCCCCCCCCCTTCCAAACGTTTTAGCTCGTTACGTCACTGCCCCTGGAAGGTGAGCCCCCTGGAATGTTTGCCACCCCCCCCCCCCCCCCAATCCCAAACTGCTTCCGGCACGCCTGGTGACGCTAATGTAAACGTTGTTGTGGTGTATCAACGGATGTCGACAAACTTGGAGTATACTAGTAGCCTAGTAAGCCTGTTTCAATATTGTTACTTATCAACTCATTATGTGAAAATGAATTTGGCCTATATATTGTCATTTAAAAAAGTAAATGTAGAAAATGAATAATTTTTTCAGTTCCAAGCTCTTTCACCTAAGATATATGACAAAAACTAAAGCAGAAATTACAAAACCGGTATACATTATGAGACATCTATTCTTTTATAATCACTTTTTTGTTGTAAACTATTTTTTGGGGGTGATGATTCATATTTGTTGCCATGTGTATATACTATCAGGAGAAAATGAAACTAAAGATGTACCGTGTGAAAATAGGTAACCTTGTGCATTGAGAAGCGATTTCCGATGTACATGTTGGGGGAATTTTCTCTGTGATTAAAATGTGATTAAAAGTATACTACATCATGTATAATATTATGCATGGTGAACTGTTAAAAAGTACAAGATCAATTATGAATGTGCTGATTGACATAACATGGGTCCAGTCGTTGAGGGGACACAAGCAACAGGGGGGGGGGGGGCGGGGTGGTACTATTTACACGAGGCGGATGAAGTGCTTTTTAATTATGCCACAGTTTAGGAGGAGGAGAGGGGAAGGGTCCTTTTATATGTTTACGTTCCCTTTCTCCTCTGCTTTCTCCTTTTATGATTGCTGTTTTATTTGGAGAGCGCCGCCCCCCACCCTCCCCCACGGTGTAGCTACAGCACTGCATTTGTATATTCCCAATTATACACATTGGAATTGTTAATTATGTTAATGACGTTGTATAGCACGAGGAGTTCAATAGTGGAGTACAGGGGCGATATTTTTGTCATCATGACTGGGGGAGGGGGGAGGGGGGGTGGGTTTGCCAATTAGAGCGAAGCGGCCGAGTAGAAAAACAAAGTGTGAGTATATACGCCTACCCCCCCCCCCTAACCCCCCCCCCCCCCCCTCCATTACGGAATCAATTACAGCGGCGACTGTGCTTTAACATTAGGGACTTTTAGATTTGCCGAACGAAAACGTGGATTGCTACGATCGACGTCCTTTTAATGCACTGCCTTGAATGGACGTCACACGTATTAGTACACGCAAATCTAAAAGTCCCTATTGAATACCATGTATAGTATCGAGACTTCGCCTTCATATTTCAGGCAACGAATTGGCATTTTTTGTTAACACATGAGGGAGGGGGGGTGGACGCCCAAAACACTTTCCGCGGGCTGTTTACCACCTTCCCCCATATAGGCTTACACACAAACATACCAAAATGCAATGCAAATTGATCGCTGACCCCTGCATGTCTATAGTAAAGAATGAAAATGAATTTCGATTGCTATATTGATCAAGACTTATATAAAAAGCTCAATTCTCTCAAATATCACCTATTATGACTCACCATGAAGATTGGCAAAAGTTTGATCATACAAAAATGTAAAATATTTATACAATGTGTAATTATACATGTTCGAGCAGTGACATACCATGACAAAATTAGACTTTCGCTCCATACCGATTGCAACTTCTTTGTTATTTTTTTTTATTTGTGATTAAAAGTGTCAGATTTATTGTTTGCTGCTTGCTTGTTTATGTGTGATATAGCCTATCACCAGTATACTCTTGTTGATATTGTGATGGCACATAAATATAACGCGAATGAAGACGCATAAATACATCCGGCAAGTATTCGGATATTCACCACACTTGGATGCGGTGAAATAATGCATGATCAACACCGTTTATCAGCGATTATACGAATGGGTCGACTATTTAAAAACTATTGATATCATTATCTTCTTGTGGTGTGATTTAGCCTTTTAATGTAGAGGATATTGCTTTCAAATCTATATGGGGTGGAACGTTGTAC
Organism: Strongylocentrotus droebachiensis; assembly: GCA_035222895.1. Classification (NCBI taxonomy): domain Eukaryota; kingdom Metazoa; phylum Echinodermata; class Echinoidea; order Camarodonta; family Strongylocentrotidae; genus Strongylocentrotus; species Strongylocentrotus droebachiensis. The sequence goes on from JAVYIG010010252.1 coordinate 55,384, forward strand.
ATGGGATGGAAAACAAATCCTCTTTGATGAATTTTGGATAGGGGGACGAGATACATTTTAACTTCTAACATGCCTAACACAAACAGGGCGAAATGGCGAAAAGAAATTCCACGTATGCTACAACACTCTGCTTTTGGCTAGCATCTTTCTTATCAAGATGCGAGGGGAAAATTACAAAACAAAGTTTGAAATGTTATTGTAATCAAAATCACCTAAAAGAATGACATTTAAAATGATAATCACGTAAAGACTACACTACAATATAGTATGATAATTCATAAACATTGATATTGTATTTAAGGAGACCAATTTAACTAAAAATGACTAAAACGTAAAGAAAAAAATGAGGGAAGGATTCGATCATTAGAATCAGTGGCGTAATGAGCAAAAGTAACTTGGGGGTTACAACAAATTCCTTATCACCTAGTAGCATAATGCAGGGGCGGCGGAGCGTCTTCCAAAATAGGGAGGGGGCACCAACGAAAAAGGACACCTTCTGGAAAAAGGAGACTAATACAAAAGGAAACATCAACAAAACCTACACCATTAATTTTGTAAACATTGGTATATACCCCTACATCGTCATGATTGTGTTTACACTACCAGGGATGATATTAATATTTGTTTCTTTCTTTACTTGTTAAAAGATACTGCTTAATTAAGCAACATAATTTGCAGTTAGGTGTGGTGGTCTGAATATTAATTATCGAGCGAGCGAAGCGAGCAAATATTTGAAGATGTGTGAGGTCCCAGTGCAAAAAATTACATCTTATAAAGAAGACCAACAACTTAAATGAGCAAATTATCAGAGGTAAAAAGGGATATTTCTCGCACCTGAAAAGAGGCACTCGCCAGAGATAAAAATGGGCACTTATGAGAATGGAGAAGGCGCACTCATCAAAGAAGAAAATGAGCACTTATAACAAGGGGAAGGGGGCAATTATTACAAAAGAAAATTCAATTTATGGAATTACTACTAATCAGATGAACCTCTTCAAATTGTACCTCTCAGATTTTAATCATAGAGGTAATCAGTATATTGCTTGGAGATTCCAAGTTTACGGGCTTTTAAAGTTGGAAGTTTGGCGGTTTTTCAAAGCAAGCATGACGTCACAGCACAGAGGTTAATAAATTGATAGTGGACCAGTGCATAATATCCGGTCGACGGAACATGACAGGGAGGGGTGGCGGTCTAGATAACGCCAGTCACACGGACACCAGGCCAAAATCTCATTCAAGGAAAAACCAACCTTAGCAACAAACTTCTCTCATATAAAGCAGAAGAATCAAAGAAGCAGACTGGTGAAAGGTTTAGCGAAATTGGACAATAATAAGAAAGCTATGATTTGTTTTCTTCTTCAATTTTGCTGTCGATCTCCCTTTTTCACAGACAAAACATCTCGATAGGCCTACTCGTTCAACATCCGGAAAATTCTGTGTTGAAAAAGTTGTTTGTTTATATTGTTCACTCTACGCGTACTCGTGAATATACCGGACACTCTCAACATATTATATACTGTCACGTAATACTATTATTATTTCACAGTTTATGCTCTTTGCTTTGGAGGAATTGTTGGACGGTTTTACAGTTTTAATTACTAAAAAGGTGTAAAAATAATTATTATTACCAAGGAAGAATACTACTGTATTTTTACGATTTCTTGTTATTAAACCCTCGACTTGTTTGTGGACTTTACGGATAGCTTTGCTTTCAAACATTGCTCAACATGAGAGCTGTCTCGGTATGTCTTTCGCCTCACTTTGCAGCAAGAATAATACTTGTCCTCAGTTTGTTTGCCAGGGCGATTTCTCAAAATGAAGGAGGTGAGTATATTGCAATCGAATTCGATTTCATTCTGGTTATCGCATTATAATCCAGATTAGCAGCGATAAATAATAGGCCTATAATAATAATAATAAATAACATTTATAAAGCGCTTAATACAATGTTTCTATAAGCGCTTAACATAACAAGGTACAACATAAACTATAAAACATACAGCAAATAATACATAATTCTAATAATAACATTACAGATAATTAAAAACTTACTTAAACAAAACTGCCCTATAAATTACTATTAAACAAACTTGCCTTAAAAGACTTAAAAGGGATTGACGAATAATAATTGGTAAATTGTTCCATAATTTAGGGGCTGCAATAGCAGGAGTACGATCTCCGTATAACGAGTATTCGTTCGGGGACCAGGTGCGTATTGGAAATTAGCATGATGTAGTTGACCGTAATGAACGTGATGGAACAATAGGTTTGAGAAGGTCGTTTAAATATGATGGAGCATCACCATGTTTAATTTTAAATAATAACAAAAGAATCTTAAATTGAATGCGAGTTAAAATAGGTAGCCAATGAAGAGATCTAAGAATAGGAGTTATGTGTTCATATTTTCTGGTTTTGGTAATGAGACGGGCTGCCATGTTCTGAATACGTTGGAGTGGAGAAATGGTGGAATCTGGTAAGCCAAAGTACAATCCGTTACTATAATCTTAATACGAAGTCACAGAAGCGTCGATCAATAGTTCTGTAGACTGTCTGTCCAAATATTTTCGAAGTTTACTAATCCTCTAGATACCAAAGGCAGCCGTCAGACAAGTAATGTAATTAATGGAATATAATACATACTCTGTTACGATGTAATATAACATAGACTTTAGGTATTAGTAAACACATAATACCATGTAGATATATAATTATATATATATCTAGAACCCTTCTGGTTTATACTGTAGGCCTATATAATATAAATCAATATTCGGCGCCCCTACGCCCAAATATGTAATTCTTTAATATCTCAGCCAGTGGATCTTCATACCAAAATACAGTTTACCATAATAATGCCAAAACTAGATTGATTTTCTTTTTAGCTCGCTGGTCTCACAGAATTTTAAACAAGCAAGTTGGTATTCGGGCAAAATGCTTCAGACCACCCCCCCCCCCCCCCCCCCCCCCCCCCCCCCTCCTTCGCAAAAATTTGTCTGTACGCCTACTATGATCATCATCAAGTCATTGATTCGACTATCAATAACATTTAATCATTCATTCAATTCAGTTTACTGATTCGGACATAGTTTTGAACTTGTATTCTTCGCGTATTTATTAGAAACAAAGTACATGTTAAGTAATCAATTTAGTGCCTTTGAAGAAAAAGAGCTAAATTAAAGTGCCAAAACTGTATCATCAGCACAGATTTATACAAAATGTTGTCAACTAATAAAAAGTAGTTTGAAAGTAATGCAATTTTCCCGCATATTTATTAAGTATTGAAATGATCCCAATTTCACAGCGTTCAAATCACTGGTTAAGAAACAAAAAGAATTGGAATATCTGTCAGCCAAAAAGAGAAGTAAATTGCCTAGTCACTTTAAAAAATGGCGTTTTGACCTTTAAGTTTTTGTGTCATCATTATATAGACCTTTCTTTTTCCTCTTTGTTTTTAATATGATCTTACAGTGATCTGTTATGTAATATTTTGTCTTTTGTACTCCCATGTCTACTTCTGTACATATTCCTGTGTCCCTTTACAGAGATACAAGTATTTATTGTTACTCCAACCTCTTTTTTTTCTTTTCCCCTTTTATATTGCTGTTAGTTATTTCCCATAGTCAAGTAATTTTACATTACTTGTGTACATACATATAATTTTTGTTTACAAATCACATAGCCACTGTGTAACATGAGCAATAACCTCGATTGGAATTGGGTCAGTTTACGCGTGTTTCCTTATTGCCTATTCAGGAATGCGTTTGTATTTTTTATCACTTCAGTTGATTTCCCCACGCTCTGTCTGCGCAATTCGCCGACTGGGTGGCTGGAGTGGGCGGGGTCGGGGTGTGAGGCGATCTGTCTTACCCGCATGTTGCGTGTGGATTGTGTGTGTTGGGGAAGGGGGGGGGGGGGGAGGGGGGGCGGTTGTGTGTTTGAGTGTTAGTATGATAGTGTTGAGGGTGTGTGTGTGTGTGTGTGAGGGGGGGGGGGGTTAGAGCGGATTGTCTCTTTCTTCGACTTTTGCTCCTCCATCCTGTTGGTGGTTTGGAGTTTTCCATTGTAACCTGTGGATGGCTTATTTTTACTCCTTTTTCTTCATTTTGGGCCCAACGAAATTTTCAGTTTTCTGATGCAATGCTATCTCGAGGTTCTTGCTTTTGTACTTGTAATTGTTTATAATTCTGAATATTTCTATTACGTGTACTCTGCTTTTTTTTTTTTTTTTTTTTTTTTTTCCCCCAGATCATCTCAATCGTTTGTAAATATCTTAATTTGTCATTAATTTTTGTAACACAAGCATTTGTATTTTTTTGGGAAAGTTTGTATATGTTATGATTTGATTTTCTTAATAAACACATAAATAAAAAAAAATAAAAAAAAAAAGTATTGAAATGATAAACGTTACATGTAAATATCACGAAAACAATGTTATAGCTCCCAGTGTAACGACTCCAGATAATTATAAAAGAAAAATATTATGAAAATATTGTTTCCTCCATTTTGTGTTTAAAATGAAACTAAAACAGTTTTCATAATAGAACCTTCACCAGACTGGCTTCCTCATTATGATAATTTCGTAACTCAATTTGTGGAATAAATTTTTGAGTGAAAATTGTGCGACTTATAGACGCAAAACTTTTGAGCTTAAGATTGTTTGGTTAGATTTGGATGATATTTTATGCTTTCATGGGACTGGAAATTATCATAATATTATTGTCAAACCCAATTGAATGGTATTGTGATGTCAAATTAGCTATAATTGGTATACTCATACCCAAGTCAAACCGCTAAATCGGACCGATTCTTTATTATTCAGGGTATGGTAATGTCATTTTTGTTCGGTTTGTTTTCGGTCTGGTGTCGTCCTGACTGGGGTAGGCCTATCTCATATATCTTTGGTCTCGAATTGTTTGGGGGCAACCTTGCAATGGTTTTTCTATGTGATATACTATAGTATCGTCCTTGTTTTCACGAAGTGACGGTAGTGAGGAAAATCGTAACGCAAAGTGAATGCAATTTTTTTTTTGCTACCGTCACTTCGTGAAAACAGCGACGGTATGTAGGCCTATACATCTCATATATCGTCCACAATGCTTGACAAAAAACGTAATCTGGTTTAATAGTCGGGTCATTTCTTGTTTGGGGTCATCACAAACATCCGGTATAGATCACACCGATCTGTATAACCATTGACCTTCCGAAAAGAGACATACGTTGCGGGGGGTGTTGCTATGGCAGTAGCCTCCCCGTAATAACCAATAATCGGGCAATCACCAAGCTCATACTTGAGCAACAGTCAGTGGAAGATGTCATAAATTAATGATCTACTTCATGTGCTGTAAACCAGCAAAATGATTACTCAAATCATTCATGAGGTCATATAAAAAACGGCCTTTTTAGTATCTTTATACTATAGTTTGATTTGATTTTCTTCTGCATTCATATAAGTATGCAGTTTTTTCGACAACAAAAGTAATGTAAAATACAATAAGCATTTTTCTGACAGTGAATCATAAATAAATAAATATATAAAACAATTGTTATTTATAAAAACGAAAAGAAAAACTGTCATAAAGGACTACATTTCATCAAGCATTATACAAATATTATATGCGGTAGAAGGACTGTCATTGTAAAGCAGATTGCATGTCCATAGATTCTTATTTACTTCCGTTTAGAAACAGCACTATAGCGCCTCACTGCCTTTATACCGGAAACTGTGTTCACACGGTGGAGGGAATTTAAATGATCGCTGTTCACACTTTGTGAGATGTAGGCCTATAGCAAGCTGAGATATCCCAAGTAGATATCATTCCTTCATTAAAAAAAAAATGGCTTGTGTATAAGGAGAAATAAGGGGAAAATATAACAATGATTAATGTTTTAGAAAAAAATCAGACAAAGAAGGGAGGATGTTCTACGTTTTTCTTCAAATGTTGAGATAACTAATGACATATTAAAGAACATGAGGATTCACCTCCCAGATGATTTCCCAATGAAATTACTTTACAGAAAAGACAAACAAAATTCTCATTCTTTCCTAGGAAAATGCCCTATTCCAAATACTTCGATCAAAGGTGCATGCGGAACATCAGTATACTTCATTTTGATCTTACATAATATGCTATATCAGAAAAAATAGGTCAGAAAACAGAAAGACGATGGGCTATTTTACAGTACAAACGTGTCTACAGCGACCGCCCAAGGGAAACACAAAAGTGGTCTTTGAAGACAGGTGGTCTGTGTAGACAGGTTTGACTGTATACAGGTTTCAGCTCTGTCATGGTGGCCTGGTTTCCTATTCTGTAGAAGTTATACAGCCAGAAAATATTTGGTGGAAATAAAAGTAGCGTTAACAAAAAGGGAACTGCATAGTAAACGTGAAATGTTGTGGACACCCAAGTATTAGATAGCCAATGAGACCGGCACTTATCGAGATAAACAGCTCACGAGACCGAAAGTTCTAAACAGGTCCACAAAAATTGACCGTTACGTGTATCAGAACAAAATAGAGGGGGGGGGGGGGAAGGAAAAAATGCTCCTATTTTTCTTCTTTTTTTGTGTGTGCGCGCGGCGTGTTTGTGGGGAGAGAGAGAGGGGCATTGAACGCGGACCGATCAGATTTTGATTTCATTTAATCTTTCCTCTTCTCAGATAAAATAAGGCCAAACAAACTGAATGCTTAGTTTGTTTTGTTCTACGGAAGTAAATAAGAATCTATGGACATCAAATAGTGTGGTAATAAAACCTTTCATTATTGTGATGTAATGTCACCTTGTTTTAATCCTTGAAACAGGAAGTCTAAATGAAATAAGGCTTCGAAACTTACTGGAATTGACCCAAGAGCATTATGTACAGGGCAAAATATCAAATAACATGGAAAAAAAAGCACATTTGGGCGTCTCATGCCCCGACAACGAGACGATTCGGGCACTTTACCACAAATATGAGGATATCTGGGCATCTCGCTGACGGAATTTGAGGTGCTGGTTGCCCAAACAGCGGAACTTTACGAAATCCCAGGGGCTGAAGCCCTCCACCCCTCCCCATACCCAACTCCCGCTTACGCCTATGTTTGCTACCTAAAACTACTTATATGAAAAAGGGCCCTCCTTGAACTACTTTCTTCTTTAGATGTGAGGTTAGTGAACAGGGGGCGGTGATGTGGGGAGTCAGTGCAGGTCTCGTAGAGGTGTACAGCGACTTCGGACCCGGAAGTTCAGCATGGGCAAGACTTTGTGATGCAGGGTGGAATTCAGATGTCGCCCTCGGTTGTATGTCGGCAACTTGGTTTCGACGGGTGTGCAGAGATTCTATAGCAGCTTGTCACCCAAAAACGGCCAAAGTCGATCATACGGCTCAACAGGTGTAATTCGAATACTGGTAGGCTATTTGATATATATTATAGTGCATGACGTGGAAAAGCTTTTCAGACATCATGTAAACCTTATGTAAAATTAGTTTGTCTATGTTTCCATGAAGGAACAAACAAATAAATTTCATTTTAAAAATCGAAGCAAAAAAAGGGGGGAAAAAGGAAGTTCCGAAACTTGTTGGACTTGGAAACATTTCCTCAGGAATTAATTTCGTCACTCCTCCCAAGATCCGGGATTTAAGGGGGGTGTTTGTGGGACGTTTACTAGCCTCTTAAAGGTTTATCTTGATGCTTTAACTCTTTTGATGCTTAACTCGGTTTGGGGCGGGGCGATCCCGTTTAGCCCCCTGAATTATGAAGGCCTATATTATGTTTTCATATTAGGTCCCTACTTGTTCGCATCTTTTTTTTAATCTGTTATTCCCCCAAATGCGGAAACATGCGGAGATTATACCTGTGCCAAAGACTTATTTACCTACAATTAAAAAGTAAAGACCAATTGCATTAACTTCATAGTTTGCGAAGACTGCAAAATCGTTTATTGCAAAATGGCTGTGGGAGGACATTTCCAACAAAATAGATCGAAATCAATTATTTGGAAATAGACGAAGCCCTATAACAGCCAAATCTGTACAAAAACCCTTTTTTGTATATTAATGCTACTGAACCACTCCCATCAAGCATTCCAGAAACTCCTACCATCTTTTTTTATTATTCTGTTCTTCATTCTCCCGATTTAAAAATCAGTAGGTCCATGATGAAATCCACCACTCTCTTTCTTCCTCTCTTAAATATCGAATATCACCTTTTATTTGCTTACAGTATTTACATTTTCCAGAAACACACACTTTTATTTTCCTTGACCTTTATACATGTACTACCGTGCAATATTGTTTCATTGAGAACAAAGGTGTAATTGTATGAAATAAGTATGCTTTATGAATATAATGCTATCAATGTTATCTTATTTATGTATCTCTTACATTCAGTTGTACACGTTTTTATATTGTTTGAATTTGTATATAAATTGTATTTCACTTTCACTTTAAAAATGAGCAATTCAGTTTTGTGACTGCCAGTCATGTTTTATTCAATCTTGATTGAAGTTAATTGAATCGGTAATCATACCTTGGAGCTGTTAACCACGAAACTTCTTTTTCTGTGTGTGATATAATGGTTTCTATTATGTTGTGAACATAATATCTAAATGTATCTGAAATTGAATTCATTTTCATGACAGATGCGACAAGTATTGGGGAAGCTGGTTGTCAACAGTCTCCGACTGTGTGTAAAGGTAGAAGACGCGATGCTAGTGTTGACTGTCTCGTGCGTCCAAGTAAGTTTGTTTGAAATCGAACCAACGACCTTCGCATCTTTTAGTCGACTGCGACACCCCTAATAATATACGATTCAATTATGCAATAAGAGTATAATATATTATTTATAATATATAATTATAATAATAAAAAGGAGCAAAATATCACAAGATCTATGACCCGGGGAGGGAGGCTGGGCACAGTGTCCCAAGTTTTCGAGTACTGAAAAAGTGCTCCTTTTTTACTACAGATAAGTGCCCATTTTGTTCCTTTCTAAAAAGTTCCCATTTTCCTTATAAATGCCCCCTTTATTCCTCTAATAATCGCACCTTTTAACATATTCCCCTTGTTACTTTTGATGTAAATTGCCCTTTGATATGTGCTCCGAATCACCTATTTTTTTCCACTGTCGCTTCCAAAACTGTGTCATTTTTGTGGACATTAAAGAGGTCATCAAAGAATCAGAGAAGCTTTGTTTAGTAACAGGATTTTTTTCTTCTACCACCGCAATAAAAGGCAGTGGAGCTAAGGAGATGGGGGGGTGGGGGCAGGGGGGCACAATTCCTTAAACGTCACAAGTACGATCTGTACCCCCTTTTTAAATAGAAATATAGGATAATCTTGCTTGTTTTCAAAGCTTCAAAGAAATTCATGCTAGAACGCCTTTTTTTATGATTAACACCAACAAAATTACATTAAAAACCCCCACAAATTTCCTCAATATTTTTTTGGAGCAGGTACCCCCAATGCTTCCGCAGGACAATAAAAACCCCAACCCCGGTTATCGTAAACAACATCTACTGTCCAAGTGCAGACGACGCCAACGACAACGTCGTCAACGACTTCGGAGGGCCACATCGACCGTATCGACGACCTTGACAATTACATCAACGACAACGAATGCCGACGTCGTGACGAGTGATTTATTGACAACAGATTCATACAGTTCTCGTGATCAACTACCACGGAAGGGTAAGTTTAAGAGAGAAAATAAAACGATGGTGATAATAATGTTGTACATGTACATTTAATAAAAACATCAATATAGTCTGCTGAAATAATTAGTGCCTTTCTGGATACATTCTGGGATATTCGCCACTTTTTGTATAATTCATGGCGTTTTCTCGCTGTTCCTGATTTAGAATGCACCAACCGTTCGGTCTAAGTTAAGTCAGTCTTTGTGTATTATACTAAGTCTGAAGTGGGCAGGACTAACTGCTAATTAGTTATAAAATTTCCAGAACTCGGTATAATCCGATTTCACTGGCAAAAGTGAAGAACATTGACAAACTTTTTTTAAGATCGAGATTCGAGAAGAAAATTACATTGCCATATTAAGCTTTCCAGTATTCTTTGCTAACAAGTATTTCATTTTTGTTCTTCTCCCATCTGCAGATTTTAATGTTGCCGCGATATACATTGGAGTGACACTTTCCTGTTTTATCATCGCCATCATTGTTATCATTATATTTCTTCGTTATTGGTAAGTCACACTGATTTGTCGATGTATTTGTTGAATTCTAAATATGTGGATTTATTGATCAAGTCAGTGAGCAATATAAGATGTGTAAATCAGTATATATTACAAGGAAGAAGTAATGGGGAGAATGTCAGGCTTCCTGGGAGCCTAACTCGTTTTTTTTATATTTATTACAAGGTTGTATTCCAAGATCGAGCACGCGATCTTCATTTCCTGCATGGGTGCAAGCCAAAAGTTCTTTACAAAAATAATGGGAGATTAATCTCTACAATTTCCTTTTTTCTGTAAGCTTTCCAAAAGTACCTCCAAACTAGAACAAATTGTCAAAATTTCAAATCGGCAGTAAAATACTATTTTGTCTTCCTTGAATAATCAAACTGCTTAAATCTGTTTTAATTATATTAATCAAAACCTTCTTTCATATTTCAATTCACACTTTGAAGAAAAATAATATATCGTTTTTTCCAAAACATCCTCCATTGAGAAATGCATTATTATAACACCATTTACTTTGATCTGCCCTCTCGATCATTATGTTAGGTGCAAAAGGAAAAACCACGAATACCAAACAAACAGGCAGAACTGGGAGGAGGTTCGGATGATAGAGAACACAACTTTCAAAACAATGAATACCAGTACAATGGAGTTAGAACTGTCGAAAATGGGCCGAGAATTTCATCGAATATTTCTGGTGAGGAATACCAGTACTCGCCCATTGGACCTCCCAACAACGGCACGGACGTCATACCTAAAGTTCCAAAACAAGATTCCCTCGACGAATACCAGTACTCCGCCGTTGGGACCTATTCAAAATGGCGTCGATGTCAACCCAAGAGTTCTTAATCAAGATTCCGTCGACGAATACCAGTACTCCGCCGTTGGACCCATTCAAAATGGCGTCGATGTCAACCCAAGAGTTCTTAGTCAAGATTCCGTCGATGAGGTACCAGTACACCGCCGTTGGACCAATGCAAAATGGGCGCCGATGTCAACCCAAGGGGTTCCAAAACAGGATACCGTCGACGAATACCAGTACACCGCCGTTGGACCAATCCAAAATGGCGCCGATGTTAACCCTAGGGTTCCTACACAAGACTCGGGATGAAGATGATTTCTACGCTCCAGTTGGGTGCTATCTCCAGCGACACTCTTACTCCAAAAAGCCACCGCATTCTCTAACGTTTGTACCGATGAGAGCTTCTATACCATTCCTGATAGATCCGAAGTAAATCCGTACCAAGATCTCGCTGTCAAAACGTCCGCATTTGCTGGCTTGCAGAAGTTAAGAAAGAAGCCAGCACTGGAACAAAATACGCAACGGGCACCAGAAATTAAGGTGGCAAAGCAACCGCCAGTGAAGCCAAAGAAGCCCATTAGGAAGTCACAGACACCGACTGACGATACCTCCGTGCATATATTATCTGCAAAACCTCACCTACCTACAGAAGTGGATAATGCAGTGTATGGGCTTGAAGTGATCGGGAGAACAGAACAGGTGTGCCGCGTCGTCACTTGCCGATGGACAAACCGACGACAAGTTTGAATCCATATACGCAGCCGACATCGAACTACGAAGAGATATCGCCTTCCGGCACTACAGTAACTATCTATAGAGACCTCTTCCATCCATGAAAATTCAATAATTGGAGATCAATCTTTTCTGCAAGACGATGAAGATAGTGATTATCACGCCATCAGTAGAAAGGCAACCTTACCTGTGTGAATGGGTTGTACGACACGTGTTCCTTTAACAGTTGTTGGCCTGATTGTTTCAATGATTTTTTTTTTCTACTTCAAATTTGTTTTTTCTGGCTGCTAATAATTTAGGTGTAGGCTATGTTTGAAAAGTAAGCCTAATCTTGACTTCTCTGGTACAGCCGATCATCTGTATGGTTTCGCCGATACCTATTCAAGGAATGGCACCTCACGTGCAGCCGGCAATTGGCCAACATTTGTTTATGCTGGCAGCATAAGAAACCGCTTTGCCAGAAAAGGTCGACATCTGCACCACGAGGAGCCAAACCCAAAACTTTCAAACATAGCCTACGCCTATGGCCCGAATTTACAAAGGAGGTTTGTCGACAAACCTTGGTTTTCGTGCGTCATATGACGCGTTTCGACGCGTTTTTTTACAAACCAGGTTTGCAAAAAAAAAAAACGCGTAAAAATGCGTCATATGACGTACGAAAAACCTAGGTTTTGTCGACAAACCTCCTTTGTGAATTCGGGCCATATTGTTCTGTCGATCTCACCTTGCGTCGAGGAGTCATGTCTATAATATTATGCTCAGAGAGCTCATCTGGACCTAAGTGTGTATGTATATGTGCCTGGATGTCCGCTATTGACGCAAATGATAGGGGACTTTTTAGATTTGCGTGGACCAGTCATGTGTGACGTCCTTTTAAGGCACTGACAGTGCCTTAAAAGGAATATACCTTGAATATACCTTGAAGGCCACACCTCGCCATCGTGGTGATGAAGATCCAGTAGCTGTGTGGCAGGGTTAAGGGGGTCCCATGGGACCCTTTTAAAAACCCAGGTTGGATAGTTGTCGTCACACTATAGCAGTCCACATTGTCGTCGTGCAAGTCTAAAAGTCCCTATAATCTCTTTCAGCATTTATCTTTTGAGCATCAGATGAGCTCATAGACGTGTGATAACAAGCTATGCCTGTTGTAGCACACGAGGCGTCATTTGCCTGACGTATGAGACTGCGTCATCGAATGTCGCGGTTTTTGACGCGCCATGTGCGAGTGACATTGTACGAAAAATGAATGCAAAATGAACAGAGCAAACATAGCGCATGGAATGACGCAATCGGAAAGACGTCTCGTCTGCAACGGAATTTTCATTGTTATGATAATCGGTTCATACTTTTTCATGTTGTATATACTTATGTTTTCGTACGTTATAGAAATTCTACAAATTCTTCATTATTTTCCTCTTCTTCCTTCTCCTCTTTTTCTTCTTCTCCTTCTTCTTTTTCTTCTTGTACTTAATATCATTTCTATCATCAGTTTAATGTTGTTAACTATTATTATTATCTTTAATAAGTAGTTCTTTTATTTTTTGTTATCTGTCTGTAAATATTACTATTTTAACTTATTAATTTTATACATGTCTGTAAGGGACCCCACTGGAAATAATATATGCTAATAATTTAGGTGTAGGCTATGTTTGAAAGTAAGCCTAATCTTGACTTCTCTGGTACAGCCGATCATCTGTATGGTTTTCGCCGATACCTATTCAAGGAATGGCACCTCACGTGCAGCCGGCAATTGGCCAACATTTGTTTATGCTGGCAGCATAAGAAACCGCTTTGCCAGAAAAGGTCGACATCTGCACACGAGGAGCCAAACCCAAAACTTTCAAACATAGCCTACGCCTATGGCCCGAATTTACAAAGGAGGTTTGTCGACAAACCTTGGTTTTCGTGCGTCATATGACGCGTTTCGACGCGTTTTTACAAACCAGGTTTGCAAAAAAAAAAAACGCGTAAAAATGCGTCATATGACGTACGAAAACCTAGGTTTGTCGACAAACCTCCTTTGTGAATTCGGGGCCATATTGTTCTGTCGATCTCACCTTGCGTCGAGGAGTCATGTCTATAATATTATGCTCAGAGAGCTCATCTGGACCTAAGTGTGTATGTATATGTGCCTGGATGTCCGCTATTGACGCAATGATAGGGACTTTTAGATTTGCGTGGACCAGTCATGTGTGACGTCCCTTTTAAGGCACTGACAGTGCCTTAAAAGGAATATACCTTGAATATACCTTGAAGGCCACACCTCGCCATCGTGGTGATGAAGATCCAGTAGCTGTGTGGCAGGGTTAAGGGGGGTCCCATGGGACCCTTTTAAAAACCCAGGTTGGATAGTTGTCGTCACACCTATAGCAGTCCCACATTGTCGTCGTCGTGCAAGTCTAAAAGTCCCTATAATCTCTTTCAGCATTTATCTTTTGAGCATCAGATGAGCTCATAGACGTGTGATAACAAGCTATGCCTGTTGTAGCACACGAGGCGTCATTTGCCTGACGTATGAGACTGCGTCATCGAATGTCGCGGTTTTGACGCGCCATGTGCGAGTGACATTGTACGAAAAATGAATGCAAAATGAACAGAGCAAACATAGCGCATGGAATGACGCAATCGGAAAGACGTCTCGTCTGCAACGGAATTTTTCATTGTTATGATAATCGGTTCATTCTTTTTCATGTTGTATATACTTATGTTTTCGTACGTTATAGAAATTCTACAAATTCTTCATTATTTTCCTCTTCTTCCTTCTCCTCTTTTTCTTCTTCTCCTTCTTCTTTTTCTTCTTGTACTTAATATCATTTCTATCATCAGTTTAATGTTGTTAACTATTATTATTATCTTTAATAAGTAGTTCTTTTATTTTTTGTTATCTGTCTGTAAATATTACTATTTTAACTTATTAATTTTATACATGTCTGTAAGGGACCCCACTGGAAATAAGCTCTCGAGCTTTCGTGGGTTATCCTGTTTCAAGCTGACTTATTTTTGATCTGTTATTATTGTATATTGTTGTATGTTGGAAGCTTGTCGAACGAAAATCAATCAATCAATCAATTTTTTGGTTTGACATTTTTGACTTTATTATTACAAATTGTATAAGTTTAACTCTATGGGGATCTATTTAAAAAATATTAAATCTAGTAAATCGAATGTCATTTTGCTGAACGCGATGAGAAATTATCATATGAAAATCTATTTGTAAGATAATGTATCATAAATGTAATTATGATTAAGGTAATAACTCCGAAGATTAGCTGCTAATGTTATTTTATTTGCTCTTTAATCATAATGCAAAATTATATAGTCGTTTTGAAATTTGAATACGTGCTTCATTATTGGCAATGCTTTTATAAATGCAAGCAATACCACTATTTTGTATGCACTTGTATCATATGTCATTTTCGTCAATGAAAGAAAGAACTAATTGATAAGACGAGCCCATCTCCACCAAATCTTAGTTTTAAAGATGCATCTAGGCCCGAGTACAGAAGCGTATCTAATTATTGCCCCCCTCCCCCCCGGCCCCCCACCCCCACCCCCCAAAAAAACACCACTATGCTCAATCTAAGAGGAAATTAAAGGAATGCTTGAGAGTCACAGAAGAGAAGTGAATGACATGTTATATGATTGAAATTTGTATTCTTCTGCCGGTTCGTATTTTTTCATTTGGTATATACTTATGTTTTTTGTACGTTATAGAAATTCTACAAATTCATCATCG